>JAHZNC010003887.1:0-24435 GCA_027744095.1 Zhuqinia jingwanae | reverse complement strand
AAAGGGAAAAGAAAACATCAATACACACGCGGATCTAGAGAGAGTGAACGAGCGAGAGAGAGTGAGATATGTAGGCAAACAAGGATTATTTTATCTACAAGCTTTTCCCATCACTTTCAAGTCTCCAAAGTTCTTATGAAATTTCATACCTTGATTTTCCACTCAGCCGACGTGATATATCATATATTAGTACTAGTATTACTATTATGATGATATGATGTATTACATTTTTGCCATATCGTATTGAATAAACCATGTAGACTACTACCACACACTATACTTCCATCAACTCGAGCTTCCTTGGACCAAGAAAACTATGTTCAAGTTCCAATGTAATTTTATGTTCCGCTTCCATCCAACCTGACTATGACTGTGAGTCTATAGGTGTCGATATATCCACGTCCCGCGTAAACATCATCGTCATCATAATATTTGATTTGAAGGCATGTGAGAGCGTCATTTTACACTTGTAAAAAAGCATACTACAACAGAAACATCCTGCTGCTCACAGAGAGAGAGAGAGAGAGAGAGAGTCCCAGTGTGCATGTATATATACTGTAGTGGCATGTTTCACCAAACCAGTAACAAACCCAAGCTAAACTTGGAAAGAATTTTTTTTTTTGCATGACACCCAAATCTCGCATAAATGGATGCTTTTTAAAAAGAAAAGAAAAAAGAAAGGAGAAGAGAAGAAGTTTTTAGCCCAGCGCCAGAGTTGTAGAGAGAGAGAGAGAGATAGATGGATGATGGAAAAAGAATGGACGATAGCTTGGTCGGAGTAGGATTGTAAATGCATGAAAAGTGTTGAAACGGAAGCTCAAGGTGTGAGAAGACCAAGCATTTACACAACACACTCTGTCACTCAGGATGGATTTCATGATTTTACTTAAAATAGAGAAATGTACATATTTAAGTCGAAATAAGTACACATGCACACACAAAGTATGTATAGCATATTATACGTATATACATCGCTCTCTCTCTCTCTCTCTTTTTTTAGTTTTGTGATATATTTGCTTCCAAAACTTAGCCATATATACTTATAGTTGTAGTTTCGATTTGCAAGATTTTTCTTCAGGGAAAATGGCCAAATATGGTAATGGAGAGTAAATACTAGTGTTATAAATCGCAATCCTTCATGGCTTGACATGGATTGCACACGTCTTACCCTCGAAATACCCACCAGAAAGAGAGAGAGAGAGAGAGAGAGAATCTTATACAAAACTATACAATAGAAAGTTGGATAAAATGTGACATGGACAAAAGCCCGTCCGAAAAGACCACACAGCTGTGTGTGTGTGTGTGTGTGTGTCCTCTCTCCATATTCATCTCTCCAAGTAGGCGCATATATGTATTTACATTTAAGTATGCATGCATGCATGTATGTATGTGTCTATTGAAAGAAGAAGTGCTTGTTGTAAATAAAATGTGGAGTGAATGCTTTCCAGAGGGGAAGCAGTTTGGATATGTCGGAAATCAGTGGACCAACGTCAGAGTACCCCTAGGCTTTAAATCAAGCGTAACAAACTTAAGTTGTGAAAACCTTCATGCTATCATCCACTTTCCTCATCCTTTATTCTCACTTTCACTTTTCTCAAACTTATTACAATGTGCTGCTGCTGCTGCTATGTGCTGATGATGTAGAAGTATATGTATATAGGGACTACATAGGATAACAACATGGATGGAAAAAGGGAACATCATTCCATTTTACACATAGCATTTATTCATAGCATTATGTTGAGCAGCACACACACAGATGTACTCTTTGGCAAACTTAAGTAGAAAGCGAGAGAGAGAGAGAGAGAGAGAGAGAGAGAAGGATCTTCCTCTTCTATACAGGATGACTTGACTACTACTACAACACAGGTAAAGTTAGTAAAGTACATGAGATGAGTTGAGAGAGAGAGCATAATATTATTTTAAATTACTACAAACAGTGAACAATCCACTTATTATGTACATACGTGAGTACTCCAACACACACCAAAAGTGTGAAAGACCCACATTCCTCAATCCTCTCTTCTTTTGACACTCACTCAAAAAGCCTGTGTGTGTGTGTGTGAACGTAGTAGAGAGAAGAGAGAATAGTGCATTAGCTTTTGTAAACACCAATAGCATTTTATCTACTTTTACAGGATTCATTGCTCCACTGAATTTATACGTTATTAACTAAGGAAATCGGGAATTGCTGCTCAAGTGATACATATGTACTTTATATACAACATGTGTACTGGTAGCTATATATAGCTCGTGAATATCCTTGTCTGTGCATGTCTGTATGTTGTACATGCCTGTCAATACCTTAGCTTAAGTTAAGTAGGCATTGACGGATTTGAGATGGTTAAATATTTAGCACATTGATTTTACAATCCCAGCAAACTCACGAAATCATTCCTACTTGCTTGCGAATTACGAAATTTTAGGGAAGACATTATATCATGTAATATTTTGCTCACGCGTCATATCCGCCGTCAAAATCTCCTCTTTAAACGAAGGGCTTGCTATTAATAATAAAAATCGGTGTACGCTCAAATTCATTGTGTTTTTTTGGGGATAAATTTCAAATCATATTTCATAACACGTATGCCCATATATTTATTTGAATATTAGGCATCAACTGTAAATCTGACTGAGTTGTCCTGAATGATGTGACCTTATTAATCTGATAATAATTCAAGCCATTTCCATTCATGACAAAAAACATAAATAAGTAGTGGACGAGTGTTTATGTAATGGTAATCGCTATCCGCAATTGACAATTTTAATTATTAAACAAATTATATTTGACGTATACAGTCATAATATACCTTAAAGTATTATGCTAAAAAAATCCTTTCTCGTTCATATTGAAACCAAAACCTACTCTTCAATTGGATTAGAAGGCTTCAAATTGTAAATCACATGCCACATCTTTTGTGCTCGGCAAAGCATTGTAAATTGTTGATGGAATGATTAGCAATGAAGTATGAATCCTTATTATTATTATTTAAACTCCATCATAAAATAAATAAATAGTGTGAATAGAAAATCTGAGCTTACAACCCATCATCATGCCTTCTGTTATCATTTGATACCTATTTTATGATAAACCAAACAAAACAAAAAACAATCTTTCATCATGCATAACTCCACAAGATATTGTCAAACAACAAGGGTATTAAAAAAAAATATACACATCAGATCACAGTAGTGAACCTGTGTGTAATAAATAGCAGTACACACTCTTATTATTATTATTTACATTCTATACGAAAATAATGGAGACGATATTAGTGAAATCGATCCGACCAAAAAATAAAGAAAAGAAAAAAAGCTGCTTGCTAATATACATGAACAAATGCAAGGGAGGAAGTAAACGAGAGAAAAAATGTGAAATACATTTACTTGTTTATCAGATATGATAATATGCAGTAATGGGCCGGGTGAACTCACAATCAGTCACACAGTCAAGCCATGTGTGCATTTTTTTCAGACGATTTCTTCTTCCTTTTTTTAGATCTGTGTGTGTGTTCTCTCTTTTGAATGCTTTACTTTGTTCCCACCATCGCATACTACATGTAGGAATATCATTTTCTCGCCTCCTTTACTTTCTTTGGAGTAGTATATAGTATGTGCACATATTATTATGCATGTTGAACGTGCATAAAACACAAAATTTTATTTTATTCCAGGAATTCTGCTGGATACAATTTACTTCACCATCATCATCATCATCATGATCATGATCGTCACAAAACTTTGTTGAGTTGCTAAGTTTTTATATATGTTATAGCAACTTGCATGTTTTTAGTATTTTTTTTTTGGTTGGGTAGGTGCCCCTCTTTTTCTTCCACAATCACAAATTCTTCCCCTTTTTTGATGCACTTATTATTTGGAAAGTAGCAGAGAGTGAGAGAGAAAGAGAGAGAGAGAGAGTGAGTGGAGTAGTAGTTGTAGTATAGCTTATAGGTAATATCATAGTTTTTCTTAACAGCGCTAACCACTCACAGTCGGTGCACTAATAGCCGTACTTTACTTCTGGCTCGATGACCTGGAAACCTCCTGATAAGGTTGTCATATTTATCTTCCCTTTTCTCTTTGAATACATGATCCATGTATATTATTATGTATATAGTATAATATTTTCCCCGTATTATATAATAATAACGTACATAATAATGATGTGGTTGCATAGATATGCATACAACATATACTGGCCTCCATATTTAAGTTACCACCTTTTTCCCCTTTCAAAATGATATTCACAACAGCAGAGTTTATACCACCATCGTCAAAATGTACGTGCACTACTAATACTACTACTACAACTGCTAAGTATAATATTTATTACGCTGTGTATATTCCACCTCAAAAAAAAAAATCTTCCTTTTTTTCTGTTGAAAACGCATGACTTTAATAATATATGGCATTTTTGAGCTGTCTGGTTAGACTAAGTCATAAGTGTGAGTTTACTTGTGTATCAACACTTTCGCCTTTAGTTTTACATTCTCATTTCACATTTTACAGGGCATCACTTATGTAATAATATGCTACTTAAATGATAAAACATCTTTTTCTCGTATGTATATGCTCCTTTCAGAGAATCACACGTAGTTTTCGAGAATCAAGTATAAAAAAAAGGTACACAGGTAGAATGAAACTATGTACAAACGTTCTGCTACAATAAGTGCTTAAACATCTCATGTAAAACAAGTGTGTATCTGTGTATGTATGCACAAGAAAATTGTTCACATTGTTTTTGTTATTATTTTAGGTTATGATAATGACAAATGAACAAAAATAAGGGAGTATTTTTCCCAAAAGACATGGGTGCTTAATTCAAAATATATCACTGTCTCCCATAAACAAGCTGCATAAAAATACATTAACCATGGCCGTATTGCTACTAATAAGTACTTGTATAAGTAAATGATTAATTTATATATCCGGCTAGTTTTCCTGGGAAAAATGACCAAAGTAAGGAGGATGATCATAATAATAATAATAATAATAATAATGAGTTGGTATCTATCATCAATGATGTCATTTATTGCGACAGTCACGACTGATGACTTTTATTAATAATTTTTTTTCCTGGATATAGCCCACCACACACAGTTGTATATGAAACATTAGAGTCAGAATCGAGAAATTAACAGTAACAAACTTGCACAACAGAAGTAATAACTACTTTTTCATGTTTCTTATTTTAACTGCACATTATTATTATTCGAACGTTTTAAAAAGCGACCAACTTATTGGGCTCTAGTATAAACAAGGATGCAATTATAACAAAAGTACATGATGCCGTTTTTGGCAACACTCTTCAATGTTCCGCGTCATTTCATTTGCTA
The DNA here is from genome assembly GCA_027744095.1 of Zhuqinia jingwanae. Taxonomy (NCBI): domain Eukaryota; kingdom Metazoa; phylum Arthropoda; class Collembola; order Entomobryomorpha; family Paronellidae; genus Zhuqinia; species Zhuqinia jingwanae. Next base: position 19,099 of record JAHZNC010003887.1, on the reverse strand, counting down.
AAGTGAGAACAATATTAAAGGCTATAGGGATATAACAATAATAATAATAGTATGGTACTCATGTCAATTTGGGATACATCTTCTTCTTCTTCTTCTTGCTCTGTGCGTAATAGCGATATTATTGGGTTTTATAACAATTGCCACTTTTCTCTCCTTCCCCAACTTTCTCTCTCCAAATACATACATAGATACAAAGCATCAGCATCATCACCACCAGCAGCAGCAGTAGCAGCAGAACACATAGCAATTCTTAATGTCGACATTTCTCGTTGGAAAGAGCCCATTTTACTACTACTTCACAACACACACATATTATCATATACTCTCAGTTTATTCTCAACGGGCTTGTATGTAACAATTCATTCTGAGCGTTTTTCTCTCTCTCTCTTCTTCTTTCCACCTTCATGCATGCCTGCATTGCCTGCCTGCTTGACGTTCACTTGCTCAGTCGACTGTTCGATGACTTCCCTTAGCTGGTGGTGTGGTGTCAGTCTGCCATAATTCTACTATCCTTTCTCTTTCTTTTAGCAGAAATGGTGGTGTATAATATGGTGATGTTGGTGATGACGATGATGATCATCATCACGATAATAATAAGAAGAGCGTAAAACATTCCAGTTATTATCTCCTCTTACGCTACTTGCCTCATCCTTCTGCCCTTCACTCAATGCTCCCACCAACCACTGCTATTATTGCTATTATTAATACTTTATATCCTCTCTCTCCCTCTCTCTCGCTCACTGTCTCTCTTTCTAACTGACTTTATTTTCACAAGACCCATTCCACGATTTTCAAGAACAAAAGATATTTTTCTAGGAACATTAGTGACAATAAATGGTACCCTACCCACACACTATTTTTGTTCCACCAATACATTCTTTCCTTATATAAGTATATATTATACATGTTCTGGGATGATACATATATGTATATATCTCTGCTCTCCTAAACGATAAAAACGAACAAAGAAAATACGTACATGTTACAGAGTCAAAGTAAAGAAAGGGGAAAATGCAATGGTGTATTATTACTGGAACTTCTCGAGAGACTGATTGACATATTGACAAAAGTACATCAATGATTGATTAAAGGTTAGCAGCAAAATAAATTTAATGTCCCAAGAGAGAAATATGAGTCCTTTTTTCTTCTTTCTTCATGATATAGCGTAACACTTCTGGGAAAAAGTATTATGTATTAAGTGTAATGACAAGGAATTGGTAGGAAAAAGGACGTCGTAAAATGTTAGTGATGTGATCATGATCTTCATTCAGCTCAGAGGAGAGTATGCTACATGAGTAAAGTGGTTGGATGATACAAAGAGAATGACCAACAAAAATGAGAGAATATAAGTTTTTTTGCAAAAAAAAGGAGTACGGCACTATCTCTGTGATACAATGAGAGAAAGATGGGATGAAACAAGTTTTTATTTTGGTTGATAAAACTGAGCAACTACTGCACACACACACGGTAAAGTGAAAATATGGAATAACTTTATTGCCTTTGCCCCTTTCAATATAAAAGTTCTTTTGCATTGCAGCATAATAACATGCCAAAGCGTTTACTAACAAAAAAAAACACACAATATTTTTCAAAGCAGAGAGAGTCAAGACACGCCAACTAATATCTGAACTTGAAATGATAATATATTACCGTATGTAGATTTAGGGGTTCCTCATGTCTCTTGTAGAATCAAAAAGCAAATGGCATGAAAGAGGTCATGGTGAGCTTTTTGAAATATTATTTTTTTTAAAGAAAAAAGAAAGAAAAGATTATGCTATGAGTTTATACATATATTTTGTGATCCTATCGCAGTTATATCAAACTAACCTCTACTAAGTTAAGTTGCATGATGTATAGTAAATGTTCCCATATACCTATGCATGTATACTGAATATATAAGTGGGTATACGCATACATAATAATGCACATTATATTTCTACACACACATAAGGATTCATAATAAGTAGTAGTAATAATAATAATCGGGATGAATGTGATACGGTGTATGGCCACGGCAAACATCAAATGCACGTGGAAAAAGTAATTGTGTATAGAGCTCCCGCAGAGAAGCCAAACGGCAATCAAGGGCTGGAGAGAAGAGAAAAGGAAGACAACATGCCTTTAAACCTGCAGAAGCAGTAGCAGTGGTAGTGGTAAAAAATAAGAGAGCCACAGATGAAGAAGCAAAGGGAGAAAATAGAAGTTTAAGAGCATATCATAGCAAAAGAGTTTTTTATGCCACTACTCTACTTGTTCTGCACACTAAAGCTAATGCTGCTTCTGCTGCTGCTTCTTTCTGCCACAAAAAACTGTCCTGGCAGTAGATAGTGAAACGTTGTTGGTTTGGAGAAGAGAGAGAGAGAGTAGACTGGCTGTAGAAAGCGGGAGCTTGGCATGGCTTACTAACTTACAATGAGTTCGCTTTTATCGTCATATCATGGTTGTACAGTGGTAGCAACGGTGGTGGTGGTGAATATGGCAGAAAAAAACCGTCAGTCGATGTGTGTAGAAATAGAGAGAGAGAGAGAGAGAGAGAGAGAGAGAGAGAGAGCGAAGTAGAGGTGTAGATGTGAAATCAGGGACGTAATGATAATAATTCAATCTCGCCTCTTCCCGGCCTCTTTCAACTCCCTAAAGAGAGGAATAAAGCTTGGAAAAGACTAGTACTCTGGTATCTGGATTTGAACGTGAGGAAAATGTATTCCATGCCAAGTATCCGGGAGATTTCCAGGGCATAATATGATGACGACGATGTGTGTATACTTTCAAACGTGTGTGGAGATGTGTGTGTGTACAACAAAACTTATAATACAGTTGCTCTATACTCTTCTCTTAAAGAGCGAGAGAGAGAGAGATATATATATATATGTGTGTAGGTGTACAAAAAAAACCGACGATGATGTTGGTGGTTAAAATGTTATGTAAATTTTGTGCACCCACAATGTATGCATGCATGCATGCATGTACATATTATGTAGCCTGTACGCAAACCATGCAATATTAATATGGCTTCAAAGATCTCTCATACACATTAGCTCTTTTTTTATATCTCATTTTACAGAGCTGGACAGGGAAAGAGAGACAAGAGAGTTGAGGGGAAAATCGCCACTTTTCTCCTGTCATGTCTTGCTCACTTTTAAAGGAATTTTTACTTCTTTTTTTTCGAAAATTTTACATTACCAAAAAAAGTTCACATCTTTTGTTGTTTTATTTTTTGGTCTACTTTCATTTTATGAAATCATGATTTATAATGGCTAACGAAGAAGAGAGAGAAAAATCTTTTTTTGGGCATCATTATTGTGTTTAATATGAGCTAGTGAGCTAGCTCACTCTGGCTTTAACGCAAATCCAGTGGTGATAGCCGTGTATGTGGTGACGGTGGTGGTAGAGTGTTAGGCTCTCTTTCCATAAAGCTTTATCCCCCCCCACACACACACACACACAAATAAACTCTATATAAGCTTCATATATACCAAAGCAGATTTTTTTTAAACGAATATATGTCGTAGTTGTTGTGTATGCTCATAAAACATGAAAAATAACAAAAAAAAAATCGCGTAAAAGTAACAAGGTTTAAATGGAGATTTACGGGTTTCCTAGAAAACACGTCAGTCATTCATTAAAACAAAGCATCATTGCTCTGCTATATATATATATATATGTGCAAGTTTGTGTACGGGAATAGGAAACAAGCAAGGGAAGTATATGAATAATAATATGTATGAATATTGTCTTATGTATATTACCTGCGTATGTATATTGTAATGTATGTAAACTATATAGTATTACAAAAAACCCTTGTGTTTCACTCAAAACATATTAATCTGCATGCATCTCACTTCTGGTAGCAGAAAAGAGAGAAAAAAATACAATCTTTAAAGTTTTATTTTTATTAACGAATTTACTTTGCGTAAGTTGTTTATTTATTCAACACATCATTATTGAAAGTCATTATTAGCTACCCCAAGTTCATATTATATAAGAATACAACTGCAGCGTTCCTTATTTCTTCTGCCCATATCTCTTATGTAATATGTATGTACACATATATGCTTTGCTACGTTTTTTTAGCTAATTTTCTGTAGCTGGAAATGTAGCGGATAAATAAATATCTAAAAACCGCATTGTACAAAGTTATTAATAAGCTTTTGGGAAACGTTGTAGTGTTGTACTGCTCCTTTGTTGAATGACATAATAATAATAATATAATAATAATAATAATAATAATAATAGGATATTGATTTGCTGATGTGTAGATGACCTTTTTGTTGCGTGTAATAAATACTGCAGCAGCAGGTGAAATTTGGAATTTTTTTCTTATTCTTTTGCATATATGTTTTGGCAAGGCAGGCCAGGAGTTGACCCCATATGTCTGATAATTCCTGATGTTTCAACTTTTGCCCCGAAATAAATATGTGTGTGAATGCCAAGTTTTTGCACGAAATTGGGAGAAGCTTTTGCTGAACAGAGCTTGTCGTCGTTGGTGAAATTGGTTAAAATTACTATTATTATTATTATTTGCACTTTGTAGTATGGACAGATGGCAGGACAGATAAAGTCTTTGTTTGGATACATGATTTACTATATACAGCGGTCCTGAATAAAATGCGCTTCTTTCATATCCGGGTCGACATACCGGCGCTCATCTTTTCTGCAAACTTTTTTTTTCTAAGCTCCTTTTTTTCTCTTTCTAAATATTGCCATGGTATTTGCACCAAGATGGCAGAGGCCCACACACACAGCCTTTTCACTGCTGATGGGTATCAAACTTACCTTGCTTATTGGTATTTGTGTATGTTGGACATAAAAGTTGAAAATGCTACGGCAACTGTTCTTCTTCGTTGAGGATTTAAAAAATGTTTCGTATTTTGTGTGACGTACACAGATTTTTTCGGGGATAATCATTATCATCATCATCACCAAGAGAACTTCATTCTTTATTATCGTACAGCTTTGTTAAAGCTTTGTATCGATTTGAAATAATGAAGCAGAAAAAATCGACTTATTTGAGTGGCATAATGTGTGTGTGTGTGAGTGTTGTAGCGACCGTACACTTGGTTTGCAATTGGCAAGAGAACTTTTTACGCAAGAAAAAATTAATTAAGTAAATTGTTTTTAAGCCTGCATGATCATGAACAGCCACTTTTAGAGAATATCAGATTAGCCGTTCACAGTGTACCTACATGTTCCAAGTTTATGTAACCAGATCAAGCATTGGCCCGATGGTAACCACAATTACATAAACGAGAGAGGAAAAGTGAGTGGGTGCGTGGATATTTTTTTACCCTGTTCGTTGTACAAGAGAGTTAAAGAGCGAGAGGGAGAGGGAGATTAAAGTAGTATGTTGTAGAGCCCAACATACTGCACGTGAAATCATTATCTACTCTTTTTTTAACTTATAAAATCGGAAAGGAAGGATTAACTATAAAAATAAACAGTTTCAACCGTGAAAAATTCACTGGTTTCCAATACTCAGGAAAGAAATTCATGAGGGAGCTGGAGAGAGAGATAGAGCTGCTGCTGCTGCATACATACCATGAAAATCAAAGGTTAAACCATAACTCAAAATGTGCACATGAGTTTGCATAGTGGGAAGAGAGAGAGAGAGAGAGAGAGAGAGCGAGCGAGAGAGAGAGAGAGAAGTAAAAAAAGAGAGAGTGGAACTCCTCTTCACAAAAAAATATATCGAAACGGAAAATCGCATGTGTCCACTACATATCCGGCTTCACACAGAGAGTATATAAGGCTAGTAGTAAGCATGGAGGAAAATAGAGAGGGTATAAACCGAAGAAAGCTAGAGATAAGTGATTGCCTACATGATTTGAATAAATCAAGTGTAAAACGACAACTGACCCACATGGGAGACTTTATTATTAATTTTATGGTGACTAAAACTGCAGCACGTTTCACGAGACGCTTTGAAACTAAAGAAGAGGAAGTAGAAAAAATCAGACGTTTACTTGAGAAACTGAGAGAGAGAGAGAGATTTTTTTCATTCCGTTCACAAAGTATTTTTTGATCAGCCAATAAATGTGGTAGCAAAAGAGGAATACAAGATAATCCACCAGACCAAGAAAAACTTTAGAACTTGGTAAATTGAAGAAACGTTTACCACCATGATCATCATCATCATCATTGTGAGGAACATGAGAGCCGATCTCTTGAGCACTCGACATTTTAATCTGCGAAATGACTATTTTAAGCTGCTGCACCAGAGTTCCTGCTGCTTAGGCATTAGCTACTACAACTACCACGCACTGGAATAACATCAAAATCGGCCAAAGAGTAGTAGAGCCAGAGCAAAAAAAAAACCAGAGGAAATTGTAAATGGTGGTATGCAAAGAACATAAAATATGAGGAAAAGCGCGATATAACTTTATACGTCCAAACAAGGAAGTAAGGAAGAGAGAGAAAACAGAGAAAGTGCTTTTTTCCACTCTAGCCACAGTCCCCTTTTTCCCCAGAAAAACAAGGAGATTAAACCGATATTTTTCATAACCAAAATTTCATTTCGTTTTCAAAAAAAAAAAAATTATGAGTTGAAATGCAATTAGAAGGACAGTTTATTCCAGTAATAACAAGAGTATCATAAATGAATGTGGACATGTGAAAATTGTAATTCCAGTTAAGAGACACAGAGAGAAATAACCCTACTCTACTATCTTTCATCTTTCTTTTTTTCTGCTTTACACTTTACTACACAAAGTTTTTTTTAATAGGAAAAAAAAGAAGGCGCACAACCTGGTTTTACTACGTGGACTAGTGTATAACGCGTACCTATGATTGTGTGTGTACACAAAAACATAATGAATTTATAAAACTCAAATATAGAATGCCACCAAAGATAGGTTCAACCAGGTATAATAATAGCTGTAAAAGAAGCAATAGGTGTACTTTGAGTATATACCTAGTAGCATATGCATGGGAATAGCCATTCATTATTACCACTACTTTAGTTTCTCACTCTCTGGTGAAAATGGAGAGGGAGAGAGTGAGAGGAGAAGAAGATAGAAAACCAGGTGTGCATTTATTTCCTTTTTGCTACCTATGTTACTATACCCAGGGCATGCGATGTACTAGAATTTTTTTTTGTCCATATACATGAATACCTACATACTTCACCCCTTTCTATAATATACATACCACAATACACACACATAAAATACATAGTTTTCTTCTTCTGATTCTGCTGCTGCTTGTTCTTCTCTGTGTATTTATGCCGCTTTTTGCTATACCGCAAAACGACCAAAGATATTTTCATGTAGATAAGTAAGTTGCCTTATTATATTGCCTTTCTAGGCAACCTTCAATATCCCGGCTTTATTCTTCAGCAGAAGCAGCGGCAAACGAAGAAGAAGAAGGAAAGGTTGTTGTTTGTTGGTTTGATGTACTACCACTAAATACCACCAACACGACACGGGAACGAGAACCCAGCTCTAAATTGGAACAAGAATGCATGAGCTTCAAGAATCAAATAAACTTTCACCACTTCCTTTCTTCACTTTGTGGCTTAGTACTCCTTTGCATCACATTATGTTGTTAGTTATACGTGTGTAGATTTTGATAATTGAGGCGCTCTCTCTCTCTCTCTCCCTCCCTCTTTTTCTCTTACATAAATACATTACACATACACACATTTTCGATGGTGATGGTTGTCTTTGTACAAAATGAAATTTTCCCTAATTTAAGTAGCAGTTGATAATAGTCCTGCCTCCTTTTACCGTATGTATATCGGAAAACATGGAAACATTTTTTTTGGAAGCGACCAAATTAGGTATACATGAAAGTTCCAAGTTGTGAAAGCTTCTTCTCTTGCTGACTGAGTGACTACACAAATTGAATGGAATTGAACAAAAAAAAACATTAAAATAGATGGATCCTACGCCATACTTGTAGTATATGGTATTTTCAAACCAAAAATATTATTTTTAGCTTATTAAATATTTTAAGTTGATTTCATTACTTTTTCCTTTCTCTAAAGTAAGCGCTCACTCACAGACATCACACACATAAATATATACATCTACATTCTCTGGCGAAAAAGTCTTTTTTGGAAACTTTTTGTTAGGTAAAAAAAGGGAGGAAGAAGGGAGAGAGGGTGATAGAGAGAAGAAAGAGAACGCGCAATAGGAGGCATGATTTGCAGGTGTTAATACTATAAAGTCGGAATCGATATTTGCTTGTGAGTCAAGTCAAGATAGTTGAATCACAAGGTAAGGTGTAGTAGTAGTAGCAGCAGCAGCAGTGGTGGTAGTAGTAGTAGTAGTGCATATCCTTCTTGGCTTTGTTTTATGCTTACATCAACATTACAGTTTTTTGTTGTTATAGAAACTTTGGATGGCAAAGAAGAAGAAGAAGGAGGCAAAAAAAAGAGAGGAGAAAATGCCGTGTGCCTTGATAGCGGCGGTGGTGGCGGCAACGGTGGCGGTGGTGGCAGTAGTAGTTGTAGTAGTGGCGGCACATTAAGTAGTTCAAGCCAAGTAAACTGCAAACATCAGCAGTAAAAGTAAACTTTCGTTATATTATTCTACTTTTACTTGCAGGACGTCTGTGGTGATGTTTTTCACTTACACCTCTTTCCTTACTCGTACATACAACAGACACCAGTTTACCCCCTATTTTTTTCATACAGGAGAAGAAGTGGGAGAAGAAGAAAAAAGAGGAAGAAGATATAATGCTGGCACCGTCTTCATATAATACCCAAAAATATACAAGCATATGCACACTACTAATAATACCATCACCACTACTGCTGCTGCTGGTCGATGATGAAAACAATTTGTTAGATTCACTAATGCATACTACTACTACTACTACTACACATTTACTTACCACCACCACCACCACAACTACTACTACTACTACTACTACTACTACTACTGGATAAGTGGTAGAAAACCATTCCATTTTTTAAGCAAGCTTTTCCGTACTAGAAAAGTAGAAGCATCATCGCATATCGTCCCAATTTATGCTCATCAGACAGAAGCAGGTTATTTACGTATTACATACGTATGAGAAATTTCCCACCCATTTGTTTGCCAACTAACTAATGTACCAATCTACATAACTCTAGCTTTCAATGAATGAATCTCTATGTAGTAATGTATAAACATGTGCCATAAATGTTTGCGTGTGGTGGTGGTAGTAGTAGTAGTAGTAGTTGGAATGTACAATGTATATGGATGTTTCCGCAGAAAATGAAAGATATCACTTTCTTTTAATCCCATCTTCCGTAAAAACATCCACCACTACTGCCAGACATTTTCTCTTCCATTTGATCATCCATTAAATTTTGTAGAGATAGAACTCACATCAAAGTTTATATATATATTTTTTTAACCTTTTGCTACCAATAAAACTACTATTTTACACAATGTATACTACAATCTAGTAGAAATATCTATAAATAGACGTGTACACACATACACACAGAAGAGGTAGTGAAGAAAAAAATTATAATTGAGCTTATATGCAGTCGTCTGTATAGTACCAACCAAAAGGGAAAAGAAGAAGAATATAGAAAAAAAACAGAGCAGTAAGTAATTTTCACTTCCATCCTTAAGTTTCAACATCATGATCATCCCCAATGCTGTGACGTAATCTAAAAGTAATAATAATGTACATGCATACATAGTAATATCGAGTACGTTTTTTTCAGTTATGTATATAGGAGGACCTGCTGGGATCCTTACAACAACAACCCGGTGTAAAATATATTTATACATTGGTATTAATTAATGCAAGCAAGCATGAATATTATTATTATGTACACCTTTAAAAAAAAGGACACATAATAATGAGTGTGCTCATTTATGAAAAAAAAACAGTTTTTGCTCCATCTCAACCACTCGTCCATTTATTATTACGTGGAAAAAGATTAAATGAAAAAAAATATGTAGAGGGAATAGGATCATATCTATTTGTGTGTGTTTTGGTGAAAGGATAATAGAGCAAAAAGGGAAAGTTCGCAAGGTTTCTAAAAAATAGTGTGGAGTGAACTTTTATTCGCCTTCATTGACTCTTTATGCAAGGTGCTAGTGGTTGTAGTAGTAATAACAAGATGACAATTTTCGGCATGATCCACTGTATCTTATTATTACACTAAAGTAAGTAAGTATGTGTGTGCGTGTGTGTAGTGGTGTAGAGCTGGTTCCTTTTCTTCCGTAGAAAAACAAAAAAAAATGCATCACAGCAGCGTCAAGTTCTTGTTCTAGCAGCAGTTCCACTCTTCTTTACAAGAATACTATGCGCTTACCTTCTTATATGCCCCTATGCATATGTGTGTATGTTGTGTGTACTGTGTGCTTACTCGTCATCTTCATCAAAATAAGACAATGTGTTTTTTTTCTCTCCAAGGCTTCTCGTTTGACCACTTACCGATTACAGTGAGGTAAGTAGGTTGGTAGACATGACTAACGATAAGTTGGAGTTACCATTTATCTTTCCCCGTTTTTCTCTCTTCTTCTTCTTCTTCATCATCTTCTCTTCCTTCCTTCCTTATAGATCCAAGAAGCAAGATCACTGTTTGCTCTTTTCTATCATCATATCTACTTACTTATGTATATAAAAAAAAATCTTCTGACGAGTTGTTGGTGTTGCTGGTGGTGTTCAACATACTACTACGACTACCTCGTTGAATGCAATAATATGATGTAGACGATAAAAACACGAAAAAAAGAGGGAAAAATGGTGTTGGTGGTGGTAGAGGAGGTGGAAATGATGGTTTTTTTCTTTGGTGGTGGAAAATATTATGTAGTAGGAGAATACGTTGTTTTTTTTTCAGAGGAGAGATGAAGTGATATAGGATGAGAAAAGTACTTAAAAAACATTCATGTTATTTCGTTTCTTTTTTTTACAAGCATCCTCTCTCTCTCTCTCTCTCTTGCTGTGTAATATTATGTATAGTATGTAGTAAAAGAAAATGGTCCTATTTCATCCTAATATCGTTCCGTCGAAATTTTTGTTTCTCAAAGAAAATATAATGGGCGTCTATAAAAAGTGTGAGTTTACCTATGCTATCCAAGTATTTGTGTGTGTGTGTGTGTGTGTGCGTCGTCGTTTCTTAAAGAAAAAAAAATCACTCCAAGCTATATTGATGCACAATAATTTACTGTTATTGTAGTAAATAAATGGTGCTTGGAAAGCGGCACAACAACATGACCGTTCATACTGGTGTGTATATAAAGAAAGAAACTGTGTTGTGTTTAGTAAGAGAAAAAAAACCAAGAAACTTGTATATATCCATATTATGTACCTGCATCTCTCTCTCCCTCTCTCTACAGGGAAAGTGTGAGTACATCAGGAGGTAGTTGAAGTTAAGGAGAAAAAAAGGAAAAAAAAAACCTTTCCACTCTTCTCTCTTTCTCTTCTCTAGTCTCCTTTTGGTCTCTGGTCTCTAGATTCTCTCTGTCTTGGCTCCAGAATTGCCCGTATATTTCAGCAGGTTTGCAGGGCTTTACAAAAATCTAATGGAACGTCACTCAACAAACGGGCTCTTGTGTTTTTGCACAACAAACTATGAAACAAGAATATAAGAATTCTCTTGATGACTACTACATGCACACACAACTACAACAACATCATCAACAACAACTACTACTAATACTACTACTACCACTCTGCTCCGCTAAAAAAAACAACAGATATGGTCCACTAGTTTTTGTTGCTGTTACGCTTACTTCATTTAATAATTACTATATTAATGGTATTGTGTGTAAAATAGGAATATACGTAGGTATATATATATATATATAGGCGGGTGTGTATGGAGGATGGATAAATATTACATGTTCTATTTTGTACTCTTATTATTACAACGTGTACGTTTTTTTGGTTAGGCAGTAGTAAAAATGGTACTTGAGTTACAATGCTAATATGTGTGTTTTGTGTTGAGTTTTTTTTGTATGCATGTAGATTACTTGCTGTCATATTGTGAGGATAACATGACTTGTTCTCACCTTGTGTTTTTTCCCCTCTTGTTGAAGCCTCTCCATAAATTGTTTCCAGGTATTTTTCCATAAAAAAAAAGTTCTAGAAAAAAAACTTGTGTATTTATGTAAGCATAAAAAAAGATATAAGTAGAATCCTTTTCCTTTATGTGTACACAAATGAATAAAAATTTCTTGAAAAAAAAAATGGAAAAACAGGTACAGGTGTAATAGTGTTTGTGGTTGTTTGGTTCCTTTTACTTCCTACTTTTTGTATTTACCAAAAAATATATGAAAGCGTGTGTATTCATGCGTGAGTATCTCTCTCTCTCTTTTACTGGTTTGAGGTATTCTTCTCATTCGGTAGTATGCATGTGTATATTTTTTCCTGTCTCTGAGCTGAAGAACAGAGAGAGAAAGAGAAGAGAGAGCATTAGATTAGAATACGCCCAAACAAACAAGAAATGAGCATAGTTCGCAGTTTGTGGTACGGCTTTTTTTTACAGAAATTTCTTCAAGTTTTGTTTGTTGTGCCATGATGTTGTTGTTGTTGCTGTTGTTGGGGATGATGATGATGATGATGATGATGATGATGATGGCAGGAGAATTTGTTTTGTTTTGAATGAAAATGCTAGGTGGCTGCATAGCATAGTATCCGACGTTAAGCCTTGTTATGTACATTTGATATATGGCTTGTATATGAGTTTACTTGACTTACAGGCAAAAAAGAGGAAGAAGAGAGAAAGAGGGAAATGGTGAGAGTGAGACGGGGACAAAGAGAAAACTAGTTTCACTCTCCGCTCTCTCTCTCTCTTCGTTGTCGTTGTGTGTGTTTGTGTGTATAGTATAGTGTCACAATGTAGTAAACGGAGCAGAGGGAACAAAATAATAACTTTGCTATGAATCGACATTCCATATTTTCGTTTTCCAGTTAAAATGGATCGATTTTTGCACTTTATTTTTCATCACTCATCTCACGGCAAAATAAAATCCAAGTTTAAAAAAAAGTATTAGAGAGAGAGAGAGAGGAAAAAAGACTGACAGAAAAGAACGACGATTGAGAAAAGGGGGAAAATAGAAGATTGAATGAAGAAGAAGAAGCTGCAAAAAAAGTATATAGAGTAGAGTTGATGTATATTTGTATGCATTGGGATTGGACTGGGAGTAAAAAAGAGTATATAATATTATACGACATGCTTAGCTGAGCTACATTATACGTAATCGAAAAATCAAAAATGACATTTTCATTCCATCAGAAATAGATAAGTAAGTATTGGAAGTAGATATAAGGAGAGTGTGTAATGGATCCAAGAGAAAATGGGATGCTTTAACAAGATGGAAGTTTCGTCTCTCTCTCTCTCTCTCTCTCTCTTTCTTTCTTGAGAAGATTTAGCTTACCTTGACGTCTCAAAAGGATTTCGGAGGATTAAATGAATTGGTCAGCAGACCGAATTGGGGAGAAAAAAAAAGGTATACAACATTTGTTCCAATGTACTTTATTGCTGAGCATAAAAAAAGGAGACACACAATTTTTTTAATCGTTTCCACTAAAAATGGGGTCGTCCATCAACAAATCCTCAAATGATATGATTTACGCATCCGGATTTGAATATGAGCGTATTATATATGCGTATAGCTGATGATGTAATGCATGTATGCAATTGATGATGATTATATGCTAAATAAAATGCATTTAATATAAAGACAGAGTAAGTTAACTTGGTGGTTGTATGACAATCACGATATATATTTATGAGCAAATACACATGTTTTTATGTTTTTTTTCTTCATACATATAGTAATATATTTTTTTGAACTACAATTTCTACTACACAACTAGTTCTCTCGACTACAATGATCATGATGATTGTTCACCTTAATACATACACCTTACACAAATAATAACTAGCTTACAGTTTTGTTCGGTGTACATGACAATATTCATTTTTCTTAAAAATTCTCACTACAACAGACTAAAGACACGTCCATTTAAAAATCTTTTTTTTAAATTACCAACTTAATAAACAACAATTCATTGTGGTCACACAACAAGAATAATTATATATTTTTTATCATCATCTAACTATTATTATTGTTTTGTATATACTTTTTTTCTTAATAATAATAATAATAATATTACAAGTTTCGATAAGTCTGTAGCAACAATCAAAAATAATAACAATAATAATAATAAATATTTTAATCATAAAATACATACCTACATACCTATATATCTCCGCATAATATGAATCGCATAACATCATCAATTAATTGTTTTTATTACATTTTCTTTGCGTCTTAAAAAAAATTCACGTCCTGTCAGCATTATGTAACGTTTATATATGATACCAACTTCCTGTCACCATCCTTCTTGTTTTTTTTATTGTTTTTTTATACCAACAATACCATCTCCTATTTTATGCATCATGATGTCATCATGGTTCATGGTATTTACATACCTCATTCATAATAGTGTTATGATATAACCTATAAAAAAAATCGTGTGACCATCTCAACTAATCAGCAAAAAAACATTTGTGTTTGTATGCAAGCATAAAATATTACTATTATTATGTATGTACCTAGTATATATATATTTTTTTCAATATCATGTCACTAATACGCACATAGATAAGTCATCAGGAAAATGTTTTTTTGCCTCTCATAAAAAATCATCACTGATTTTGTTTTAAATGGGATGTGGCTTTTTAACCTGTGTTGATTTTTTTTCAACGGCCCCAAATATATTTTGGACATTATGTTTTTTTTCTCAATAATACATTATTTTTTCAATTATTTATCTTTTTAAACATTATAGCATTACATTTTTTACCACCATGTAATTAATTACACATTAAAAAAACAAAAAAAGTTAGAAATAATTGTGTGTTATCAATGATTATTATTTTTGCGTGTATATATACATACCCTATTATTATTTATAGTTGCCAAAGTACCAAACAAAGAATGATGAAGAAATCGTTTCCATCCTCATCACTCTCATCATTTTATTATTATTTTCTTTGAAATCTTTACAAAATCTGGTTTATTTTTTTAGCTATAAACCACAAAGTTAAAAAAAATGCTTCTTGCTAATTTTTCAAAAAACTTTTTTTTATTAGTTGCACTTTTCCTATTTCAGTTGATTGTATTTAAAAACTATATCTGTTATTTAACATAACCGACTAGTAAAACGATTACACAGAAAGTTTTTTTTTATTATATAAGTACCCATTTAATGTTTTTTATGTACATGCCCTCGTTTGTCATTCTTATTAGCTTACTATTTTTTTCGTTGGTGGGAGGTCGGATTAATGTCAAAAATCAAAAGAAAAAAAAATCTTACCCCTGTTTGTTTTATTATGGACTTATTTACTTTTTTTTAAATTGCATGTATGTAGTATGTAATGCTATGCTATATGCTATAACGTCGTACATGTATTGGTAAAATCAAATACGGTGTTTCTAATTTTATTTATTTTTTGGCTACAGCGTTTGCGCAGTTAAAATGACTTATTTTTCTCATTCGGTTTTATTATTATTATTAATTATTTTGTTTGCGTGTAAGTAAACTACATACCTAATATTATAAATTTTTTTATTAAACAAGTATATACTTACTATTCAGTTTTATTTAACCTAATAAGTACCTATTAATAATATAATAGGATGATGGTGTGTGTGTGTGTGTGTATGGTATGTGTGCACGCACTATATATTATTATGTTATCTGCATCCCTGAATCAATGAATGGCTATATGATAATATCTTATGTATATTATTATTATCTCTATGGGGTTATTTATTTTTGTTATCTTGATGAGGTAAATGTGTCAGTACGTATTCGTTCTTCGTTCCTCTTCTTCTATAAACTGCAAAACTTTATATCATTTGTTTTCTTCTCTATCTTCTGTTTCTTCTTCTTAATTCATTCATTTCATTTCAATAATACATAGTCAATTCAAACAAGTGATTATCATTGCCATCGCCTTGTAGTGTAGTAGTTGTTTTTTTGTTTGTTTTAAAAGTTAAATGTCTACTTTGGTTGTATAAGTTGTAAAAAAAGAACTGTTTCCTCTGTGCGTTTGATGTTTTTAATAAGCATAATATTATGTCGTATTATTGAAGATAGATAATCATTTATTTACGGGTTTATTTTAATTTTTTTTTTGTATTTATGTAAAAAATCATGAATGAAAAATAATGTCTGTAAGAATTCAAATGTCACACGTTTGTACAAATACATTCTTTGGTGTGCGTAAATAGTCAATATTGTAATAAATTACAACACCAACGTCAAAGAAAGATTTAAAAAAAATATATGATCGTATCTGGATATTATTTGTGGGATCATATGTAAGTATGCATATTATTATGTGGGGTTAATTTACATGACATCAAATATTACATGTTCACAAACAAGAAAAATTTGAGTAGTTTCATCATGCTTGCTAATTTGCTTTTGAAATATTTAGTGGAAAAAAAGGAGAGAGAATTAATAAATTGCATTTCATTTTTTTGAATTTTTTTTTTTTGATTGAAATTTCCTTCCGTAGGGATGATGTATACCTATCATATTTGTTATGCAATTTTTTTTTCTTAAAAAAGAAGAAGACTGCTTTCATTTCAAGACGAAAATTAAACTCAAATAAAAAAATATGTTAATTTTCTGATTTCTCTAGTGAACCAATGCAAAAATAAATAAGAAATAAATTGCAAAGTTGATTTGGGGCATAAATAAAAAATGGGGTTCAAATAATTATATATATGAAAATGCTATTTACGATCTGACGCATGTAGTTGGATTTTGAGAAGAAGAAGAAATTGCTGGAACCCTGTGACTACTACTACGTGTGTTTTGCTGCTAGAATGTATAATAATGGTAAATACCTACATGAATTTTTTTTTCTGCTTTTTTTGGATTATTGCTTTTTATCCAGCAAGTTTTGCTTCTTTTTTGTAGTAAATGGTAAAAAAAACAGTAGTCTCAGTCTCTCAACCTCAACGCATTCGTGAACTAAGCTGGAGACAAGCAGCGAGCAGTTCCACATACAAATCAATACTCTTCACGAATGTGAATGTGTAAGTGTGTGTGTGTGTGTGTGAAGTGAAGTGTGTCCATTATCAAAATCTATCTGTCCATAGAATTTCGTATATGTGTAATAATAATAATAATAACAATAGGTATATGTATAGTATTTATGTAGTTACATGTTATAATATTCTTTCATCTGAAAATAATGGGCCATCTGAACTAAATGCGTTGAGGCCATGCTCTCGTCTTGTAAAAAAGAACACAAATTGACATTGGTTTCTTTTGCAGAGTTTTCATCGAGACTTGGCCTATCATTTTCAGATAAAGAATTTAAAAAACGACAATTATTTGTGCCAAAAAATTTATAAATTTAAGGTATAAAAAAGGATGACAAAAAAAGGGAGGCAAAGTATAAAAAATATAATATGCTACAAACAAACGCACGAGAGAAGGAGGCTATTTTTTTTTGCCTATACAACTGATCATCTTTTTTTATATACCCTTATCACTCTTTCCGATTTTTGTTTTGTATGAAAAGTACTGAATTCGTTTTTATTGAAACATTTATTTATGCTATCTATTTTTTTCTCTTCTTTTCTTTGGTAAAAATAGTTAATAACCTGAATAGTACCAGATTCGGCATAAATAGCACATAATGTTTTATTATATGCATGTATGTAGGTAGGTAGATAGGTAGATTCGTATTTAGATGTACAAATTAATACCGGTAATTAGGTATGTAGTAAGGTAGGTAGCAGGTATGTATATTTTTTTATGTGTATATTGTATTTATTAAAAATGAGAGGGAGCATGAATTTCGACATGAATCCATATATAATACTGCCTTGATTTTTTTTGTTTTTAAAAATTGGTTTCCAATCAGCGAATTGTTTATTTTTACTTATTATTTTTGAAATTTTGGTAATTTTCAAAATTTAAAATCAAAGAGGTACAAACCATATATATATGTAGGTATGTATATATGTATATATATATTCCCATCAATATGAAAGATTGAAGAAATTTTTTTGTGTGAAATTTCTTCTTTTTTTACAATGATTTTTTTGTGCTCATTGCATCATCATATCATAATAATAATTAGCACCTCTGATAAGAATAAGAATAACAATATATACATTTTTTTAAATCTTGGTTAAGTTTTTTTTCACAGGAAAAATGTGGGTTTTTTTGGGGGGGAATCG
Source organism: Zhuqinia jingwanae (assembly GCA_027744095.1). Lineage (NCBI taxonomy): Eukaryota > Metazoa > Arthropoda > Collembola > Entomobryomorpha > Paronellidae > Zhuqinia > Zhuqinia jingwanae. The sequence continues at coordinate 935 of JAHZNC010003887.1, read as the reverse complement.
GCTACGCTTAAGTACTCAAATTTGTCACAGGTATATTTTGAATGGTATTGAAGGATGAGGAGAGAGTTTGGATAATATTTTTTTTTATATATAAATCACATCACAATAAGAGGACGTAGTATTTAAGAAGAAAAAAATCTCCACAAAATGTTTGCAGATTTTTTCTTCACTCCTTTTTGTTTTTTAGAAGAGGCAAAAATGAAAAAGAAAAATTGTACATGATTTTAAAAGGAAATAGTTTTGTTTTTGGATAAATATATAACATACAAAATTCCGTTTTAAATTATGTTTTGTGTATAAAATATTAATTTTTTCATGTTACCAAAATAAAAAATAAATGGTACTTACTTTTATTAAAATCAATAGTTAAATGACTTTTTTCTTTCTTCTTCTTCTTCTTCTTTCTTTCTACTCCATCATAACCAGTTTTTATTTGGATATTACACCTACACAGTATGCATGCATGTTAATGCAGTATATAGTAGATACCAACATTTTTTCTAATTTATTGATGGTAAAAATGATGATGATGATGATAATTAATTATTATTTTTGATTAAAATCCGGTCCTGTACTGACAATTATTATTCACTCAAAAAAACAACAACAACCAATGTGTCTAAAACGATGACACAAATTTTACAAACTTAAAAACCGACGGTAATAGGTTCTTATTTATTTCGCGACTGTTCCTTTTGTATACGTTCATATAATAAATGTAATATGTTTAAAATACGTTGTATTAATAGTAATATGCCGAGTCACTTTGAGAATAGGGAGTATTAATTGCTATAGTATTATAGTGTAATGTATGTTACTTAATTTTTTACATGCTATTATTTATTTATTTTGCTGACTTGTATTTATCAGCAGCAGCGTTATGTATGTATGTATGTATGTATAGTATTTTAGCTTAAGAAAATGGTTTTTTTTTT
>JAHZNC010003885.1:0-11226 GCA_027744095.1 Zhuqinia jingwanae | reverse complement strand
ATTTTTGTTACCGTTTTATATTATATGAAACCTACAAAAGAGATTTGACTTGCGTTGACTGTAGTAAAAAGTTAACATGAGGATTTAGTGCAGGTGTTCGTGGTAAACATAAACTGATATCTTTGTGTAACTACATATTGTTTGTTGCTAATATAAATACTTCCTAGAAAATGAATACACATATATATTACCTTATAAATGTATAAACAGAAGAATGAAATGATTATTTTGTGAGAAATCTACATTTACAACATCATCACCAGCACTCCATGATTCATAAGCATTTTTAGAGGATGAAAAACCTTGTCAAGCAATTTCAGTGTTCCAAGCTGCTTCTCACAGCGTTGTGGTAGGGTAAAGGTTTGTGGATCCAGAGATTCCAGATCTATTTCACTTACCAGCATAGTAATAAAAGTGTGTGTAGTTTATAGAAGCTATGCACTTGTTACAGTGTCACTAGCCTGAAACCTTCTCGTCGTGGAGCTTTACACATTGTCAGCCTGTTAGTTGTCTTGTCGGCTTGAATCCGTGCGAATGGTTTGTAGTTTATGTAGACCTTTTTTCCTGCTGTTCTGTTTGTCACAAGTATGTGGTTCAACAGCAGCATCCTCCTTGCAGAGTGGACATCTTAAAGCTCTTTGCAATTTTCTACTTCCATGATTCCTAAGCATACGCCGTTTATCCTATACACTATACACCTATACTTGTTATACAGTATACACAAAAGAACATAATAATATGATATATGATGACGGTAGGAAAAGAATGTGATGTGTGTTTACTATTGTTGGAAGGAGAAAAGTCGCGTCAGTCAGGGTCTGCTTGTTTCCCCTCAAGGGACCTTTTCTCAGCAAGCATGAGATGCTGCAGTCAATTAAAAGGACTTGGACGGATGCTGGGTTGTAGAAATTACACATACATACCTATATTGAAACACTAGAAATGCTGAGTCCTCATATATACCCATGTATAAAAGACGAGTTACATGCAAGGAACAACGGGGGTAATATGTACACATACAAAATTCCATGTATGTCGATGATATAGGTAGGCATTTAACAGAGCGAGCCATTTCAGCAAGCCAGTGAAGATTCCCAAAACTTTACTATTTAGAAGTATAAGTGGAAATATTCACCCCATAGAATACTCATGGATTCTTCGCATGTTGCTTTCTCCACAAACTTTCTCTTAATGAGATGTGACGTGATCGACGAGGGTGAATTTAATACATCTCGGATATACACAGGCGTATGTAGGGATATATATAATATATTTAGAAAGATGTAAGGACTAAGCAATAGCAATCTCATTCACGCTCTAGTTTCTTATAGGATAAAATAAAGTATGCAATACTTTATGCAAGGGCCGAAGGGCCAGTTGGCACAAGGACAAATGTGTAAAAGAAAAAGGCTACTAGAAACTAGAGGATTCCACATGGTGTAAAACAAAACAGCAACTTGTCTACTTTAAACATACTCGTTTTGCATACAATTCAGGGACAAGTATAAAATCCCTTTTTTCCATCTGTTGGGAGCAATATTACAAAGATGCGCAGTTGCATTTCTACCATTCAAAGAGTATCTCAATATATTTATATGTGCTGATACTATATGTTTATAGTTATACATTTCCCTATATGATAAATTATGTTAACTGGTCAGTTTTTTCTATCATTTGCTGAAATGAACTGAAAAATACATTATCTCAAGGATGTTACTTCTCTGTGAAGCATACACAGGAAAAAGGGAATGAGGGTAGGCAGCTCGTGAAATGAAATAAAATTTCAAGGGTTCTTCATCCGAACGAAACTTGACTTGATGTATGGTGGTCTTTAACTCAAGTCGAATCACAAGATATCCGCTGTTGTTGTTGAATGGGCACGACTGTTTCAGTCATGGAATGACTGAGAGATATAGAGAAACCTATAGATATGTGAATGGCTTAACGAGAGAGTAGGGATATTTTCGATTTTGATAGGAAAGAAATCTGTAAACTTTTTCGCTTGACACATTTTTCTTTGTGGATGTGACCGGCATTAGAAAATCCCAATCCCAAAGTAATGTACGTACATTGTAGCTTGTAATAATAACAAAAAAAGTAAACTACTTGTCTGCAGATCTGTCGTTACACAGACTATAAAGCTATCTGTTACCGCTTTTGAGTTTATTTAAAGCTTGAGCCACACACACTCAATATTGTACTGCTGTTGTAAGTGATATGCTAACATTTTTTGAGACGATGTAGGTTATAGTTTATTTTTCTTGTTACACTTTTGTTGTTAATTTTTTTTGGGTGAATTGTATATATCCATGATGGGATAGGCGGGGGGCTTGGTGAAATGGTGGCAAACCAAAAAACCTGGAATATGTATCAAACTATATCACAAGCTACGATATCTCCATAAAATAGATGGGAAGTAACGGTAAATACGTGCTACTACCGCTAAGCAAATCCAGTTTATTTATTTTAGAGTAATAATAACCACTACTGACAACCTGTCCCTTCTCATGATCTTCAATTCTATATGCATTCATCGCTATCTCTCTTGCGAAAGTTCATTTTGAACTAGTGGCTTGGGATCTGCAATATCTGGTACTCAACAAAAATATGTTAAGGGGTTTTCCACTAAAGCTGCTAACAACACATGCACGCATATGTACAGGACGAACTAATACAGTTGTTGTTTTAGTACCCACATGATAGCACATGGATTTTTCATCATTATTTTATTTGTTATATTTATCTATTATTATACTAATGTAGGGAATGTCCGCCAATGTTTCGCGGAAAAGTAAAAAATGATGCAATTTGACACAAAGCACTTATGTTGTGTATCACATACAAATGTTCGTTTCTTCGCACTGTATTTTATCTAACAACTCGACTCCTGTTCATAAGATCGGGAATGGAATTTCAACGAGTTCTCATATATGTAGGTATATACGCAATATAGTATATTTTCAACTTTTTCGATTTCGTTTTAGCACATTTATGTCAATAAAACTTTTGGAAGAAAAATACCAAACCATATAAAAAATAAAATATCAGGGTGAAAATATAAGCTTCTATTACTACACACAGGGCACTATCAAAAATATTTTATTGCGTATTTTCTCATAACAGCGGGCTATATATAGCTGGAAAAAGGTATTTTTCCATTTATTTGTTAATTTAAAATGTTGTTTTAAAATCATTTTTCTACGGACTTTTTTACTTGGACTACAGAGACCGCTTAAAAAGTATCCTAAAATGTTTAGAGACTTAAATGAGTGAAATATTGAAAATATATGTATTATCGTCGATACATTAAAAATCTGGTCGTTTTGGTTTAGAGAAGAAAATTCAGAGAGAGAGGGAGAGAGAAAGTGTAAAGTATTTTGTATTCTAACGCCAAACCCACCTACATTACATAGGTATCTATCGACATAATATATGTCTAATAAACTCTTTATTTCTTCGATTCATCTCTTGACCTTGTTCCAACGAATCTTTGCTTTGCTCTCAAGTTTTTTTATGTAAACCCTCACTGAAACCACTATTTTCTATTCAAAGCAGAACGCATAAAGATTTCAACGGCACCAGCGGGAACTGATAATATTACTCATGGAGTGAGCTTTGAATTTGCTTTGAGAAATTTGAACATTTGGTTTTAAAGCGTTGTTGAATTGCGCGATAATAAATAAGATTACTAAAACGAACCGTGTGCCGTGATCGAATCGAACTTTTATATTGATAACTTGAGAAAAATGTTTCCGTTCATAAGAAAGTGTCCCCGTTATAGATTTTGTACTGGCAGTTCATTCGAACCATCGTAAAAAATCTTTCTTGATTGCAACGATCAGAAAATTTACTTTTAGCATTGAAACTTCGAATGTGAGTTATTATATGTTAGCTACACGTTGCAAAACATGCTTTATTACAATTCCTGGGCTTGAAAGAGCTGAGCAAAATAGCGTCATGTAAATACGTAGTTCAAACACACTGCGCGTATGTATTAGTGCGAGCAATGAGAAATTTGTGGATTCACCTTGGAATCATAATTACTTCATCAACATACATACTTCTCTCTCTCTCTCACACACACACACACACACACACACACACACACACACACACACACACTCTTTTTCTCCGTCGTATACATACTTCTCTCTCTCTCTCACACACACACACACACACACACACACACACACACACACACACACACACTCTTTTTCTCCGTCGTAATCATGTTATTTTACACATAGGCAAGCAATTCAATTTCTTACTGCCCCACAAGTCAAGATTAATTAAAAAGCTTCTCTGTCTCAACTCTAATATTTGAGTGAGGTGCTAAGCCATTTCTTATAAACCCTCAAGACAAATGGCATATCTACCTATTTACCATTAATTCTTCGCGCTATCTATACATAATACATACATATATGGATCTTCTGGTTCATGTGTAAATAGAGATTAGTTCCGGGTTTCCAGACAGATCTTTAATTCCAGTCAGTCAAGAGGTCCTTAATATATATGGGGAATTTACTAAGATAAAAGTGAGTGTGTAGAGCTCAAAGATAATTTCCATGCTAAAATTCAGTATAATTTACAAAGCTATTCGTCGATTTCCATTGCTATTAGTCAGTGTAACGGAAATTAGAAAGACAAGATAGGTATAAGAGACGTCAGAAAGAGACAGTTTCAATGTTGCTAGCACATAAGTGAAATGATTGCACAAAAATGTGTGCACACATATATGAGTGGGTTGAGATGAATTATGAATTTTGGTTGGAACCAATCCTTTTAAAAGAAATAATGATGGGCGAGACTGCTACTGTTCTTGACACTTTTCTCCACTTTAAATTTATTATTATGCCAATGTGCTTACAGCAAAAAGCACTATTTCTGATGGAAGTATGTATTTATTTAGGCATTATTTGAAAAATGAGTTATGCTAATAGTTCCATATAAGTATTTATAATAAACATATACATACCTAACTAAATAATAACACAAACAAAAAACGGAAAAATGGGGATGTTGTGGAACAAAAAGGGGATTGAAAAAAAGAACTAAAATCTTTACATTTTGCTTTTTTTCTTAAAGACTACTACTTCAAAAGAAAATAATGTTTAAAAATTAAATAGAGCAGAAAAGAGAAAATTCTGTTTTCATCTGTTTCCTTTTATCATTCTTTACTTTTCTCTGGAAAAGGAAAGGCATGCATTGTGTAGGTAGCGTGCCTTCTTGCCTTCTATGCATTATACTGTACAAATAAAAATACATATTTTTTATTGTCTTTTTTTGTCGTGAGGAAAAACAACTTTCATATCTGAAGTAAGCAGAAAATTGACATTCAAATAATATATAGGTACATATATAAAATTGTTCTTTTGTACTGAGGCTTATAAAGGCAAGGGCGTTGTCAAATAGTTGTGTCCTGTGAAAAAAGGCAAAAACGTGAAGTATGTAAACTGACTGAAGACCGTAACTGAGTTTGTTATTTGTAATAGTGGTCTCCTCGTGCTCGAAACAACATCAAACGTGATTTTTTACGTTTACTGATTATATTAGCCAGTGATGTGGAACACATGTGCGCCATTCCATTATGAAAAAATACTGGAGGCGTTATATACTATGAAGATTGGAAAATGTACTTTAGTTCTGATAACGACAGTTTATATAATAATGCTAATAAATCATGCATAGATCCTCTCTCTCACTCATTGTCATGTTTCTCTAAACAAATATGTGTGGGATACGTTTAGGTATATGCAAACAATACTGGGGATTTTTTTTTAACTCCTTGCTTTTTAAAATTATTAGAATTTGTTTAGCAAGAAAAAAGAAAATACATGTAAGTATGCATGTGCATACTGCAAAAGTGACATGTGTGTTCACATTCTGACTGTCAAATAATAAAAATTGTAGCCGATGTCGAATGACAAATTGACTGATGCGTAATATATTATTTGCATTGCAGAAAATATTAGACAGTTCTATCTAGGCAGCATAGTTTCGTTATTAAAATGACATTTCATGTTTTACTGGCAAGGTTTAAGCATCCATCGGAGTGGACGTGATTTTTCTGTTGAAAAGGATCATTCACGTTTGAATGACAGCAGACAGCAGGCACTACTATCGCTAATATTTGCTTTTGTGTATCTACTTTTTTAATGTATGTATAATGTACTTAGGTGGTCACAGTCAATATTGAATATATACCTATAAAAATGGGGTCGCGAAAAGTACCTCTGCAAAGTAGGCTATTGATTGTTCCATACATATAATCAGGGTATTATAAATAAAGATACCATAAAAATCATCTATAAAAAAGAAATATATATAATATGTACCTGGTGTGTATGGATATACCTAAAGATGTATGTATATGTCACAACATGGGATTAATTATTTTTAATTTGGTATTTTTTAGTGGAATTTTGTGAAAACATGTATGATTCAGGTAAAGAAACCAGACAGTTTAGTATACTTTCTTGTACTTTATTTTTTTTACACATGTTTATATAACCCCTGCCTACCTACCCACTCAACCCCACAAAAGAACATAATCAATTCTCTGCCACCCATTCCAAAAGAATGTTGGCATATTTTTCACGAACAAGTTGCAATTCAGCAGCATTTTGTCAGATTACTGCTATAAATGAACCTACGCAATCACATTCGGCAAGACTACAGGTTAGATGAACAAGACGCGCGTCTATTCAAAAGAAAACCACTTATTGTAGTTAATGACACCTATAAACCTTTTCTTTTCTGGTGCATAAAACAGATTCAGACTAAAAAAGAAGGAACCTCTCGCTGTGTTCAAGACACAAAAAAATGCGCAGTTTTCCCCTGTTCCCTTTCTCTTTCAAATTGAATAACATCACACCACAAGGAATAAAAGCTTTAATACTACAACCTACCCCATTAGGTAAATTATTTTTTCTTGGCCCCAACGAAATACTAATAATAATTATATCTTAAGACTAAAAATACCGTATTTTCTTGTACACTCGTAAAGGGATTTGTCTCCGGAGTATGATGAAGGCACAAAAATAGTTTATTTTATACATACAAAGGGGAACATGAACACCAAAGAGCATTCGACCAATTTTTCTGAGCACATACCCATACTATTTCATGGGTGGTAAAAGAGTAAACTTCATTTGTCTACTTTTTTATTTCCTCCCTCTCCTTTTCGTCTACAAGAGAGAAAGAGAGAGACCAAAGACCATTCTCATTATATCCTCTAACGCAAATAAAAATTGAGCCATGCACGAAAAGAAAAGTATAAAAGAAAAGATAAGAACAACTGGCTGTGTGTGTGAGACAGAGAGAAAAAATCAAGCGAGAGAAAAACACCATATACATATTATCATTATACTTTGTTGCAACTCTGTTTCTACGTGTGTGTATGCATTATGCTCATTATTACATCTTCCTATAAGGAACCCAAGCTTCTCTACTGATTTTGTAGATAGAACGTATACATATATAGCAAGCAGCTCAAATAACTATTCAGATGATCTACTCCACAGAATGCTAGTCGTATATTTGGACCTTCGGAGATGAAAAGAGTGACTTAGTATATTACACACACACATTCCATGCAATGCAACTCGTTGAAAACGAGGAAACGAGAGGACGTGTTATTAGTTCGTATGTGCTGATTCTGATGCTGCTGCTGCTGCTGCTTCTGTATAAAATTGTGTATGTGAATAAGAAAGAGAAAGTGTGAAAAGGAGAGGAAAGCAGGAAAAGCACGACGACACACACACAAAATATCGTCTAGCAAGCGTATGTGTAGAGTTCCGGTTTTCTGTTTCCCCTGCGTTCCTCATCTCCCAATTTTTCGTCCATTTTCTGTCTATTTGTTTCTGTTACAGCTGGTAGTTAGTATTAAGCAATATTACGGTTATAAGTAATAGAAAATATGTATACTTCATAGAATAGCAACACGATATTTTTACTATAGTTTTTTTTCTTACGTGCATACCATTTCGTCATTTTTCAACGTTAACTAACGTCGAAAACAGCACGTAGTCCGTATATAGTAGAATAGCGAACTACAATAACCAAAATAAGTATATAATGGCTTTATCTGTGGTTTATATGTTTATCACATACATTATAGTATCACTATAAATACAATATGATGAGCAAGCACCATTTATTTACCATATATTACACAACACACATCGTTTCTTTTTCTCTGGAAGGGGTGTTGGTTGGGGTGATATGAACCTAAAACAACAAGAGCAATTTGACTTGTATATAATAATAATAACACATAACATTTTTTGTAGATCTTTGATGTGCATTATGAACATGGGTATATATATTTACAGTGTGTTATTGTTCTTCCACTGTTCTCGTTTAGATTAAAATGTAGTCGAAGCTAATGGCTAATGCAATTTATATAACAACACAATTCGTAAAAAAAAGCAGACGAGAAAAAAAGTTTTTTCTTTCTCTTCTTCATGAAAGTACCTACATAAGTAAAGTACTTATAAAAATACAAAGGAGACATGTACAAACCGCTGTGTAAGTAGAAAAAAAACTCAGTTGCTATCTGCTGCTTTACCGTATAGGTATATTTAGTCATTTTATAGGCAATGTTCTTTTATCATTATATAGCCATTATATACATGGCTTATACCTACATGTATGTATAATACGTTTTATACTTGTTTCGCTTTGTAGCATATGAATAAATACACGTTCGGCGTCACTAATGAGATGACAGGCTTCTTGCGACACCATTACAAGTCCTCTCATCATCTCGTCGTCCATAGCTTGCTGCTGCGACGCGACTATATGTAGTACTTATATATCTAGGAAGCATACAGTTGTTCCCTGTGTGAGTGAAGTGTGTAGATAACGCATGTATCGTTCTAAAAGGCGCTACGACATCATCATCATGAAATTACAGCGAGAGCTTATCAGCAACAGGAGAGCGACTGGTAAATGCTCTGGTTATATAATGGTCATAGAATTTTTGCAAGCAAAATATTCGCTCCCAACAAATTATATTTTGCCGTATCTTGTTTTTAGCCACACCTAAATCATGAAGGAAGGAGGAATAAAGAGTCACTAACTAATAAATAATTATTACGCCTGGGCCTTATATTTGACGACTTCTTTTTTTGCCTTAATCTATATACTCTTTGAAATTGATGTAGTGTATGCAGTAGTAGTGAAAGCCAAGGACAGTGGTGTAAAATAACACAAACCTGAAATGGGACACGCGCGCGCGTGTAATATATACTGACTGATACAAAAGTATGTTATCAAAGGCGAGCCTGTGTGTGTGTGTGTGTAGTTTCATTATATTCTTCCCGTAGGATGACTTAATTCTTATAACATAAATAACTACTGCCTGATAGCAAGTCTTTTGCTGTCATCATAATAATCAACATAGGTAATATTAGAAACTCAGCTCCCTTGACTGCTGCTGCTGCTGCTTCTATATTTCCTTTTACCCCAAATCTGTACAAGTAAAATCAACGTTTCAATTTTTATTATTATATCAGCACAGCGCTCAATATGTTATGTATGTATGTACTTCAGTTCAAATATTTGTACACTTTCACAAATACATAATGTTATAAAAGTTTCTTTGTCAAAATCACAATTGCTTGAAAAACTTTGTTGCTTCACTTTTCACATAATATTACTTGAGGGAAATGATTTTCGGTACATGACTTTTGAGGAAACTTTAATTCAGAGATCTCAATGTAGTTTGTATAGCAGTAGTCTTATGCCATTATAACATAACGCAATAGTAAGAAAAGAGAGAGGAGTTGGTGGTGAAGAGAAAATGCATTTAGGCCATATAAGAGAATTGCCGGATCTGCCAAGAATTAGGCCAAGCTAAAAACACAAAGTTGTGGCAACATTGCTACATAAAAAAAATATAGGCATCCTAGCGTTTTCCAGACCAAAATCTCACCAATGTGAAGAAACTGGAAATGGAATGATGTAGAAATGGTTTGGTTCGAGCTATGCTGCTGCTGCTGCTAATAGAGTAAAAAGAATTATTCTTAAGGCAACTAAAAATTTATACAAAGCTCTGTAGAAGACCATATCGTCTCAACTCGTAACCATACGATGGTTAGTTAGTACACCATAATTTAACCATTACCATTACATTTCGCATTTGTGGCCATTGTTTCTTTTTTTTGTCGAAGAAAAACACGAAGGCGTAATTTATTTAACGATGTGAGAGGCACCATGTGTTCCTTTAGCATTATGCTGAAACCTTTTTTCTCCCCTTTTTGATAGATTAGTAAATCCATCTCTGAAGTTTTAACAATGCGGTGGGTTCGGTTCAGAGTGCTTGTATGCTTTATATACCTATGTACGTACACATATTACTCTCGAAATTTCTATATATATATTTCTACTTTGATAAATCCTTCCACCTGACAATTTCCCTTTATTTTCCTTTGAAGGACTTACTCTTTTTGCGTAAGGCTTGAAGTTCTTTGAAATTTTTCATTTGAGTCTTTAAGAAGATTACTATTCCGGCCAAATGTAAGTGGCGCATGCTGTCATCATCTCATTAAATGGATCAGCCTTCACGTTATTGACGACGATTTGCATATATGTCTACCTAAGCATATAATATCAAATGAATTATTATTGTCATTATAAATAGCTGATCAGAAGTTTTCGAGGAGAAAATATGGAATTAGAGCTTAAAATATGTTATATCATATCTAATGACGGAAAGAGTAGGTAATTTCTTATTTAAAATATTGGTAATAGACCCTAAGTATTAAGCCGATTTCGACCTTTATTGACAGTTACGTAACCTTTGCTGACTTGAATGGCATTATTTTCTTCTCCTCGTTTTGAAATTAAATAAAACCCAGAAATGACATTTTCAAAGTATGTTTGCTAAGATTTTTATTTGTTTAGAGTACACATGTATGTGAGCATATTATGGCGACAGTTTGGGTTATTTGTATGTAGGGGAAAGGTAGACTCTGAAAGTTTTACATAGAGCATAATATACGAGTACATAGGGTCTTACAGGCTGAGTGGGGGAACACGTCTGGGTACTTGAGATAAGCAGGGCAAGATTACGAATTCTTAGTCATATGGGGATACGATAAGTATACAAGGCTAATCCTTAAGAAAATATTTCATCTTCACACATTCAATGATATGCTTATACAGATTTCGTAACCCCATATCTGCTTACCCTAACATAACATTTATGCGTGGGTTGAA
>JAHZNC010003884.1:0-10111 GCA_027744095.1 Zhuqinia jingwanae | reverse complement strand
CATTGCCATGTATCTGCCCGAGCTCACAATTATTATTAATTTTATTTGCGACTGGATTAAGTGTCATGTTACAAGACTTGCCATATAGTTTCCTGGAGCTGACTTACTGCTGGACAAGAAGTGACCCAAAGCAAACAGAGGAACGCGTTAAATTATTTCTGTTCGGCAAGAGTTAATTTGATATTTATGTGTACCTTCTTCCTTTGCGCTTCAACGTGTGCAGCACTCCTCACACTTCCTTGTCAACATTTGTTTAAATGTTTGTCAGGCACAACACAAGAAAAAGACACTGTCAATGTTTTATTATAAAAAATTACTATCACCAATATTGTTCATGTGTTTGTGCATTTCAAAATGTTTTATTGCTATCTTTAAAAATAATTTTTTTCCTACAGTAGCAATAAGCTTATTTGTCGTATTAAATCAGCAGGACATAAACACTGCGGCAGGCGGATAAAAAAAATTATACATTGTAAATATGTGAAAGAATAGAGATATAAAGGAATTAGCTACTAAGTAAAGATTCACTTATGTATACACCTACCATTCCTATTATATCACATTTTGGTCTATTAGAATTTAGGATGCCAGACCACTGCAATGTTGAATGTGTTTATAGGAATGTAATGGTAGCAATGTGACTGCCTTGCCACCATGAAACAAGTGAAGTGCTTCCTTTACACACAATCTTTTTTTGTGTGTGGAAGCTTATACTTTTCCTGTGGATATCTTTTAGTAGTGATAGGTTGATACAAATTGTTAACCATATGGTCTTTTATACATATGTTGCAATTGTAATATTTTGTAAGAGAAATGTCATTTGAATAGGACGTTGCCTTAAGTTTGTAGTCTGTTTTGTAGAGTGAAAATAGTGAAAATAGCTACGTGCATTTTTATCATTGTATAAAAAATTGGTGCGAAGAAAAAGGCTGCCTTGAGAAAATAGATGAAGCACTAACTTTAGCATGTAATCACTCCGTCAATTTGCAACACCATCAGTATTTTCCTCATTCAAATATTTGCATTTACCTACATGTATTTGGATAATAACAAGCCTTTCTAATCAACAGTGCTCAAAATAAAGAGTAAAAGGCCTTATATTTACTCTCACACAATAACACATACACTCAACAGTTGGTTGCTTCTTAGGGAACATTAGCAAACTATCTCTGCATGTATCAGTATCATCATTGTAACGTATATAATTCCTCTCCCACAATTAAAAACTACATGTCCCCTATATGGAAAATGATCGTGGGGCCACTTATAGGTTAGCAAAGTTGGATTCTGACCAGGAGGAGGAAGGTTTCTTTGATGGGGTTGGTGTCAGCATTATAAACATTTTGCTATAAATATTGGCAGATAACCAGCCAAATTATTTAGAAAGGAAACTAAAGGCTGTACAATTTTAATTTGTGAAAACATTGTGCACTGATACAGGATGACGAGGATCTCTTTGTTAAAAAGACTAAAAACGACAATCTAATGTTGCGGTACCGGTGCTGCGCTGCCCTGGCAGTGCTATTTCGTCTTCAACCCGGCACTGTTCATCCCCTGTGGTATATTATCTTCCGAAATGTACTTTTAATCCTAGTCTATTATGTCTTATCCATTGGCCTTACCTTCTACCAAAATCATCTGTTAAAGGTTTGCTAACTATATTTTGCAAATTTGAATTGAATTAATTAAGCTAGTAATTTAATGTGTTTTTCAAATACACTCAAATTGGTGCCAACAATTCAAATCAGTTTACTTGTAATCTTTGTAGGAAATCAAATTTCCCCTTTCAATAGTTTTTTGTCATCTCGTAATAAAGTTTCTACTGGCCAGCTTTATTCGACTGACTTATGAAATCTACACTAAACAACATCGTGTTCTTCTTGACTGCAACAATTGGCTAAAGAAACTTTCCTTGATTGGAATTTCTGGCGGGCTTGACATAGGCTTTTCTAATTGGGGACAGGAATTTATTACAGTTTCATTGTAAGTTTTGGGAAACAATATATTTGGGTAATAGGGACACTGAAATTGTCACTGATGCTCTTCCTAATTTGATGCAGATACACAATGTCAAAATCAACGGCAATCATCTTCATTCTTGGATTTGCGTTGTTTTTAAAATTGGAAGAAAAGGTAAATATTGCAATCACACAAACAAACGTGGTTGTTTAAAGCATATAATTATTTATTAGATATTTGAATTTGAATTTTGAATATTCTTATTCATTTGGCGCATATATCTGTATTTATTGTTTTGTTTTAAATTCCAGCACTGGTCACTTGTGATCATTGTAAGCATGATCTCGGGGGGACTCTTCATGTTTACTTACCAATCTACGCAGTTTGAACTACGTGGATTTCTTTTGATAATGACGGCATCATTTCTAAGGTATGTCAATAATTACGGTATTACATTAAATCATGATAATTTATGGAAATGAAATTGGCGAGAATTATTGATGGCGAGATATATATGGTGTACATTAATTGACTGATTCTTTTAAACAGTGGTCTGAGATGGACAATGTGCCAATTAATTGTTCAGAAATCAACACTAGGATTACAGAATCCAATTGACATGGTGTATCATGTACAGCCATGGATGATGATAGCTGTTCTCCCGTTTGCAATATTTTTCGAGGGTAATAAATATTTTACTTATTGATTTCTAATCACTGATGAAATTGTATAAGAATTTAAAAAAATATGTAATAATTATTGCAATTACAGGGTCACTTATAACCAGTCATTCAATGTCATTTGAGTCAATGCAAGAAAAAGCCTCATTTTTGTACGCGGTTAATGCAATTCTTTTGGGAGCTTTGATGGCATTCTTCATGGAAATTGCTGAATATTTGGTGGTTACGTACACATCAAGTTTAACCTTGTCAGTTGCTGGAATTTTTAAGGTACCCAAAATGAATTCATCTTATAGCTCTTAAACTTTTGTTTTTATTTATTTTAAACAATTATTATTTGAATTTTATGTCATTAGGAAATTTGTACGTTGTGCCTTGCCGTAATGTTCAACGGTGATCAACTAAGTTTCATTAATTTTCTGGGACTGCTCATGTGCTTCACCGGCATTATTGGTCATGTTTCTTTCAAGTTCATGAGAAGTACAAGGGATATGTCGCAGCCAATTCATAACGACGTTGCCCCAGTTCCAGGTTGCAGTGGTACTTCCAAAAATGGCTCAATGAATTCCAATATTCCAGGAGTATCAGTTAGAAATGAAGGCTGTGAAAGTGGCAAGCCATTGCTTGATCACGTGACTTCTAGTATAGAAGGGGAAAGTGATGTAGAGATAGATGATGATTCATGGCATAGATAGCCATACGTACTGATTAGCTAAATTTAAAACAAATATATTTTTATATCAAAAATAATTCCGAAAAATTGTACGACTGGAATGAAGATAAATCCAACAACAATCAACAAACTATACTTTGTACTTAATTGCCACGTTATGAGTATAAAAAATATATACATATTTACATTTCTGTGTTTGCCTACATTCCAAATAATTATAAGATTATTATAATTATTAATTAATTAAGTATGTCTAACTTCATTATTATAATTTAGTATGTCACATTATAAAAACTTAAGTTATCCATAATAAATTAAAACTGTTATACCTGATAAAATAGATCTTCATTTTTGTTCCAAAAAAAATATTGTTTTTGTTTAGGTTAGATACGTATTTTTACACCTATACAAGCTGTAAAAGGAATAAAAGAATTAAAACATTTAAACCGTATATTTTTTTTTGATTTAATGAAACGCATTTATAAATGATATTTTCCATTTTAAGTAGCCTTTCTCCTTCTGCATCCCAAACCCCTAATAGCATTGAAACGGGTATAACCGTTACATTGCTCGTTGCTTGCTCTTCTGTGTGCAGTCCTTTCCCATGGCTTGGTGAAACGTACTCATCGATCGATGTTTACCAACAGTGGAGAAAATGAAATTTCGACCCGTGAGTCTGCGAAAGCCTCCGTGTGGCGTGGATCGGTGGTAGGAGGAGGTATTTAAAGTAGAGAAGAACACAGCTCCATAAAGGAACATGAGCAAACAGTTTTCAATTTCTTATAGAATTCACACACACATATACACAAGCCGACACAGGACAAACAACATAGGTATTCCGATTTGGTTTGGTATGTCTCCCGTATTAAAAAGATCCAATTTATTGGCAAAAGTCTCTAAATAAACTTCTTTGTACACTCTTACGTAACAACATACATAAGAAAATATCATGTAGTCTCACAAGTTCAGAGACTAATTCCCACTTTTACTACGACTTGCAAAAATATTACTCTCCTGTTGTGATAATATGAACTTGAAACACTCCATACTCGAGTATAACATTATTGCATATTATAGAATAAAAATAATCCCTGTTTTACGCACAAACTTTTTGTTGTAAACAGTACAATTTTGGAGTATAAAATTTAAAAGCAACTTTGATTAGAGGGACTTTTACCTAAATAATTAATATGTCGGGATCTCTGTGTTAGCAGTTGTTATATACTTTTACTTATTTTTCAAGAGATACTCAATTACCAACCAACCTATTTAAATATTTATTCATCGTTCGCACAAAAAAAAAAGGAATTCTGTTATCATATCAATTTTGAGTACAAATCAACAATGCTTAAGCGTAAACATTTTGGGGGTCACATTTTCAAGCATAAAAAAAATATGCATATTTCATTAGTATAAGCGCCTACAGCCAAGCTATCATCATTCACAATGGAAAACCGTATATACTCAAGAAGAAAGTCTTCTCGTTCTGTGTTCGTTATAACATTATATTTGTTCACCTGTGATCTATGGATAGGTGCGTATGCAAAAAGAAAAGATCTGCACATTGGTGGCATCTTTCCCATCAATGGAACTGGAGGATGGCAAGGGGGGCAGGTAATGCTCAAAATTATTTAATTTAGACAATTTTGTAGCGATGATTAAATTTTTGTTGATGTGTAGAGATGCATTTGTCAATGTCTACATTTAAACTTATATTTAATTAAGGCATGTGAGCCAGCAGCTCAAATGGCTTTTCAAGATGTCAACAACAATAAGGATTTGCTTTTTGGGTACTACTTGAAACTGCATTGGTTCGACAGTGAGGTAAATGAAACAGTTGGTTATCTAATCTACATACAGATTTTCTCCATTTCAGAGATCTAACAAAACCTCGAATGATAGTCGTCCATTTAAAGGCATTTGAAATTTTTTTTTTGTCCAGTGTGAACCAGGACGAGGTGCGTCAGCAATGTATCAACTTCTCTATAATGATCCTGTCAAGGTATTTTTACTTGCTGGATGCTCGACTGTATGTACCACTGTCGCTGAAGCAGCTAAAAAGTGGAATCTTATTGTCGTGAGTTAATTTCTTGAATGTTTTTTCTCACATTTTGATGTTGTTTCTAATTGTTGAAATATTTGTTAACTGACGACTTAATTTCAGCTCTGTTATGGTGCTAGTAGTCCTGCTTTGTCCAATAGAAATCGATTTGAAACCCTGTTTAGAACACATCCCAGTGCCACAGTTCATAACCCCACACGTATTAAACTCATGCAAAAGTTTGGTTGGTCTCGAGTCGCTATTCTTCAGCAGGCAGAAGAAGTGTTCATTTCGGTATTTGAAAAAAACAATTAAAAAATATTAATATGCATGCATATGGTAAATTTTGAAATGTGTTACAAAATGTATGACAATTCCTATTTACATAAATTCGCACATTTTTAAATTTAATAAATATGTTATTTTTATCGACAGCACACAAATTTTATTTGCATATGTCATGCATTTTACTTTTATGTAAATATGCAAACTGGAAAAAATGTTATTTTTTTCGAATCGGAAGAAAGAAAAACTTTGAGGTTTAAGTTTTTATTGGGAGGGAAATTTGTAAAACCACAAAGCATTTTATTGAATATTTCAACATTCAATTTCAGGCAGTGATGTGGAATCAAGATAACAGGAAAACTATCTCCGGGATGGTAAAGGAACATATATACACAATATATATTATGGGATAAACTTATCCAGCGTATAAATTCCTTATACATAAATGATAAAATGAATGCCGAATTAGACAAAAGATGACTTTGCCAAACGATTGGATGAAGAACTGATNAAAAGATGACTTTGCCAAACGATTGGATGAAGAACTGATCAAGAAAGGATTTGACATTGGGAGTGGACGATACCCAGAAGGTTATCAAGAGGCACCCTTGGCATATGACGCCGTTTGGGCTCTTGCACTTGGTACTTGACATTACTATATTCATTCACTTTTCTCGTAATGTCATTACTTCATAAGTGGATCATAATAATGTGGAAATAACATTTTTACTGGTATTCTCTCTTGCAGCTTTCAACAAGACGATAGGGAAATTGGCGGAGAGAGGACAAAAACTGGAAGACTTTTCATATGGCAATAGAGGAATACGAAATGAAATTTACGGCGCTCTCAATGGAACTTCCTTCCTTGGAGTTTCTGTAAGATTACTTATTAATTAAAGAGTACTTGAGTCCATAAATAATAACGATAATTATTTCTGACACATTTATGTATCTTTTATATTTTAAGGGGAAAACGGCTTTCAGTGAGAAAGGTGATCGTATCGCTTTGACCCAGGTTGAGCAAATGATAAACGGAAAATACAACCTGTTGGGGTATTATGATACAGAAAACTTCAACCTTACGTGGTACGACAAGGAACAGTGGATGGGTACGTGTTGCTTTGCCTGTTAATAAGAATTGACCACGTGTAAACTAGCACAATTATTTATATTAAAAAAGTTATAATCCAACCTTTCTTGCCATTTCACAGTTGGAAAAGTTCCACAGGATAGAACCATCGAAAAAACGGTTTTGCGTAAAGTGTCATTATCCCTATTTATATCAATGAGCACTGTCGCTGGAGTGGGAATTATATGGGCTATTGTACTCATATTGTTCACATACATCTATCGAGATCGAAAGTAATTAATTCTTTATAAATTCCTATAATGTTCCGGTGTAGTAGACAAATATGCAACAATTTGTTTTAAAACTTTTTTTTTTACTTTGAAAAGAGTTGTGGAGCTTTCTCATCCTGTCACCAACACACTTATGCTGATCGGACTTGCATTATGCTTTATGTCTGTTATCTTGGTCGGACTGGATGGTCAATTTGTTTCTGAAACAATGTTTGCGGTTATGTGCACTCTTCGAAAATGGGTTTTATCTATTGGTTTTACATTGGGTTATGGAGCCATGTTTTCGAAAGTGTGGCGTGTTCATCGGTTAACCACAAAAAACAAATCTGCCACGAAGGTACTTGTAAGATTCAAATAAATTTACTTGCTCAAAAATTAAAATGCGTGCACGAATGAGTGCACATTATATCTTATTGTCCTTACATGATGTCCAATATATCTATATGTATACAGCACAAAATTCAACCGTGGAAGCTATATCTCCTGGTGGCCACTTTGGTATTGATTGAAATAATTTATCTCACCATTTGGACACTTGTGGATCCTTTGAGACGAGTTGTGGAATCTTTTCCATACGAATTCCCGGAAGACATTGAAGAAGACATTCGTATTTTACCCCAGCTGGAACATTGTGAATCTGTTCATAATAATATTTGGCTGGGTAAGTGTAAAATGTTTTAGGTAAAATAAGAAACCCCATTAAATCCACATAAAACAGCATTATCGTGAATATTATGTTTTTGCCCTGTAGGAATTACGTACAGTTTCAAAGGCTTGCTTTTGATATTTGGGCTTTTCCTGGCTTATGAAACTCGAAGCTTAAAAGTCAGACACATCAATGACTCCCGACTAGTAGCGATGTCAATCTATAATGTTGCTGTATTGTGCTTAATCACGACTCCAGTGACAATGATCATCTCCTCCCAACAAGATGCGTCATTTGCTTTTGTTGCGCTGGCCATCATATTTTCCTCGATGATCACAATGGGGCTTGTATACACACCGAAAGTTGTTGAAGTTGTCAGGGAAGGGAATGAAAAATCGGATAGGAGCTCTGCGCCAGACGGCGGCACAACCAAAGAGGAGGAAGAACGCTACCAAAAGTTATTATCGGAGAACGAGCAACTTCAAAAGATCTTGGAACAAAAAGAGGAAAGGTTACGACAACTGCGTCAAAAGCTTGAGGAAAAGAATGCAACAAGGAAGTTGGAGAGTGATAATGAGGCCGGAGACACAGGGACAATTAAAGCTGACGTAATTACAAGAGTGGACGATCCAAAGGACTTGGCATCAAAAGGGGGTATGAAAAACAACAATGTGGAGCAAATTGAAGTACTGGAGACATACTACACTGAGCCTTCAGACTCTGCTATAGGACAAACACCAAAATTGTCAATTCACACTGATCACACTCCTACAACAACTGAGTTTGAATTGTCCGAATCCTATCTGTAAAATTGGAATGAGAGATGTCTGAAACTCGGTGTGAGTTACTAAAATGTGTGTGTGTTCTGTGTTTGTGCGTGTGAAAAAAAAACTTTGTGTGACAGCTAAAAACAAACAAGCAATTTACGGGCTACATAAAATACATATTTTTTGCTATTGCTACATATACATACATATGTACATACATATTTTGTTGAATTGACAAGAAAATTTTGTTCATATAGTTTGTTTTGCGTATAATATATATTGTGTGTGCTGATATTATGCTCTATTAACTTGTATTAATGTTTCTTAATTTTATTTTCTATTTACAGGTGATTAATAAGTTGTCAAACAGGACAATGAGCATTCCAGATTGGACTATGCACAAACAAATAACCTTTTTGTTTGAAGCAACATATGCAGCACCATTTGTTTAGCACCTACGCTTCTTCTACATCAGATATACTTAGTAAAAGCAATCAATCCATTATACAAATTAAAGAACCCAGAACGTAAATAAAGCCAAAGTTAAAGTTCACACAATGCGAAACTAAATATTATTTAAAGTTTATTTGCTGTAACGTGCAAGCTTTAATTCATTTTGTGTGACAATCTCTTTTAAGCTTTGACATTAAATGTCGTCCACGCACAAATCGCTAATGACACAAAGCTGAGTCACCTACAACTTGAATTAACTTTATTTATTTAGTCGTTGTTTTACAATTGCTTCGAGTTTATTTTTCGTACAAAATGTAATATTTTTCTTTCTATATAATATTGTATAATAATAATTTATATTTCTAGCATAGTAAAAAGAATTTGTACAGGGTACAATTATTCAGAAATTGCATGGAGTTTTGTATATAACATACGAAGATACTTACAAAACGCACACTGTGAATACAATCAAAAAGACTAAAGGAGCTGACTTATATAAATACTTGCAGAAAATCAATCAACATTAAACCAAGAGTTATGTTATAAATACTATCAAACTATTATCATTTTCACGTTATATACAATATACAACAAATAATTGAAATGTGAGAAGCTGCAATTTGGCAACGTTAAGTTTAATGCTCTTCATTAAGTAATAATGCGGTTGATTATTGACTTGACATTACTTAAAATTATATATAAACGGTATTATTTACTGTAATATATTTTTTATAAACGACAAAGAATATGATGACTATAAATACTGCAGTAACTCCAAGGATGGCTAAGAAAACCATGAAAGCGGTGTATCCATTACTGTCATCGGATACACTCCCTGACCCAATGGACTTTGAAGTGTGAACTTCGTTACAATCGTGATTAGTAGGATCTTGTTGAACCCTAGAACAAACGCATCTTCTTTCGCTTGTCGTATACATTCCTGATGAACATTGACATGTTTTGGCCTGCTCATCACATATTGCATTCGGAACACATTCCTCGTCCCTTTGACAACTTGTCCCGACCAACGCTAAACAGGCTTGGTTCTCGGGAACCCACGCGTGAGAAATAAATTTGGAGTGACAGTGACAACGTGTCCATTCAAGAGTTTCTGGAAGCATACCTTCGCAACCGGGGAAAGTAGGGGAGATTGTAGTTTGATCTTGGTTTACATCATCATCAAGTGAATTCCTAGGTTTATTCCTACCTTTTTTGATACAACCAGTTTCCCCAATTTTTATATCATAG
>JAHZNC010003883.1:0-16847 GCA_027744095.1 Zhuqinia jingwanae | reverse complement strand
ATGCCAATTTAGCATAATATTATTCAATTCATTTCAATATACAGCGAAACAAAATAATAGTAGGTTAAACATTATATTACATTGTATTTTGCTGTGGTAGCTCGCTTTTAATACATGAACATTTCATTTGACTTGTCATATTATGCTGGCTTTATGCGCTTTTATCTCTCTCTCCATAATTTGGCACTTTGTGTCAAATAAAATTAACTTTGTATTTTATTTAGTGGGCTTTGCTGCTATTTTTCATTATAAAAACATATATAAAATTCATTACATTTCTGTTTGCTCGCACTTTACGAAAAAGTTTTTAATTACTAACGTTAATACTGTTTGTCTAGCACAAAATATTTATTTAAGGACAATAATTGTTGTTTAGCCTTCCTGCCCCCCTTTCGCAAGTGACTTCATTAGCATTTCCAAGTTCTTTTGGGTCGAGATGGAATGAGGATCAATTTGGAGGGCCTGTTGATAGGCCTTGATGGCTTGCTCCTTCTTTCCCCAACGGTGATACAGTACACCTGATACAAAACAAATTAGCAACTAGTTAGCCCAGAGAGCGCATAAAATAAGTTGTATTTTTTGCTCACCCAGATTGGAAAAATATTTGGGTGGAATGTTCTTGTTGAGCTGGAGTCGGAGCTTGAGAGCAGTTTCAAAACTGGATTTGGCACTTTCGAATTGGGACAACTTGCCCAGAATGTTTCCCAGGATAAAATGAAGGGTGTCCTCCTTGTGTAGAAATTGTATGGCTCTGAGAGCAGTGAGCTTGGCCTCCTCCAAAAGAGACTCCTGCTCCAGCAATATCACAGAGTTGATCCACGCTTGTGCGTGGCCCGGTTTTAGGAATGTGGCTCGCCTCCAAGCCTCCAAGGCTTCCTCCTTGTGACCCATGTCCAAGTACAAATTGCCCAAGTTGTACTCGCAATCCGGGTATGCCTTTCGGAACTTGAGTGCATTGAGATAGCAGGTGAGTGCAGACGACTGGTTTTTGCTGCTCAGGACTATTCCCAGATTCATCCATGCTGCTGCAAAGTCAGGCCTTTTTTGGAAGTTAGTTAGAAAAAAAAATTATAAGTAAGTCTCTCTTTTTAATTTTTAAATGGTCACGGGAATGAGTAATATCCGTTTATACTTGATTTGCACCGCTTTGATTAACCAACTCTCAGCCTCGTCCAACCTGCTATTGAGTCGAAGTAAATTACCCAAGTTGTTCATGGCTTGGTAGTAATCTGGTCGGAGGGAAATGGCAGTTTTGTATGCGTTTTCAGCAGACGCGTACTCATTGAGATCACCGTGCATGGTTCCAAGGTTGTAATGCACTTTGGCGTTGTTTGGACAAACCTTTATATTTATTTAAAAAACAGCAAGATAACATGCTCAAATTAGGAATTATTTATGATTTTTAAACCAGAAAAAGATTACTGGGATTTGAATGATAACTACTCTAGCCATGTTTTTAAAAAATCTTACATTTAAGGCGGATTTAAATAATTTATCCTGATTACCCCAGTCAAAAGATCTTTGCAGGGATCTCAGGTAGAATGCAGCCACCACAAAAAATAGTAATTTTCGCTGGTTCATCCGCAGAAATGCGTAGGCAATAAAAAGGGAATATCCAATGGATGGCAAATAGAGATTCCTCTCGGCCAACACAAATCCCACAGTGAAAAGCAGATTGGAGGATGGCAGAAAAGTGGAAGCAAAGATTAGCGCACAAATCATTATCAGTCTGTATTTTGAAGAGAGAGAAGAAAAAAATCATTTTATTTGAAATATTTTGAATGGCCTTTTAATATTTTTTCCTAGGCTGTTGTGTGAACCTTTTTTGGAGTGTTAAGAATGCGAGCCGCACACAAATGAGGACGAAGAGCGTTACAAAAAGAAAGCGAATGTCCCAGACGCTGTCAATCAACTGGACGCATCCCATGGACCAATCATAGCACAGCCAAATGGGGCTCACCAGGAGCAACACGTTCAATGCCCAAATGTACACAATGTTCACAACCTGAGGGACGAAATGTAAAATTAGTCCATATACTTTATTCCAGCAGCATTTCCATCGCACACCAATGTTACATAAAAGCAAGTGAATTACCCGGGCTGAAATGGTTGGTGCAAAGGCAGGAGGATTGTCGTACGATTGGAACACTGGAGAGCCATCCTGAAGCCATAGCCGCCACAACACAAAACTTGCGGTGATGACCAATATCCAAAGATATTTCCAACTTGGTCCTTTCACTTGCCCAGCCAAAAGTGCCCTTCTCCTCTGTTGAAGGTCAAGGGCTATGCCTAAAACCTGTGTGGGTGTGTGTACCAAATTAGCATTCTTGTCTGCTTTGCCAATAAAATACATTATGTTTGTTTTAAAATGTAAAAGCACGTACGGCCAAAGAAATCGCTGTCTCTTTAAACAATGCACCAAACAGAGAAGAAAATGCGATGAAAGAAGCGCGCATCCAAGAACTGCTGCTCTCATTTGGACCACTGACCATACAAAAGGCCCCAAGAAATACAAATGCGGCTAAAAGGTCAGCACGTCCTACCACGGCACCCAGTGGCTCCACGTGAACAGGATGTACGGAAAATATTAGGGCACCCCAATATGCCAACTTGTCACACTGGCTACAACACGTAACTCTGGCCATGACTTGATGTTTGACACATTTCCTTAAAAATTTGAAGACAAGCAAACAATTGAGTCCGTGAAGGAGCAAGTTTGCCAGGTGGAAGGGCAGAGGATTTCGCCCCCACAAGTGGTAATCCAACTTGTACGACAGAGTGGTCAAGGGTCGGTAAGATTTGTGGGATAGTGGGTGAGTGATGTCCACACCTGATCAATTAACAAAATATACAGTTGCTAGAATCCCAATATAATAAATATGTCAAATGATATTTGGAAAATATCATAATTTCCGATCTTACCCCAAAAGTCGTGTTTAAATATTTTGGCAAGGTTGTCCCATCCTGGAGCGACCACATCCGAATTCTTGACAATGGCTTCTCCATCATCAAAGAGGAAATCGCCCCATAATGTGGGCAGCACTGATGTTGTTCCCAAAATGAAAATCAGCGAGATTTTAGTGGAATGTGAAGGCATGAGGAGGAGGATATGTAGTCGCCGCAGAATATGTCATATTGACATTTGATTATAATGATGATGATGATAGTTTAGTAATGTGCAATCAATTTTCAATGATTTTTATTATGCACTCATTACTTTTGAAACACTATTTTTACACATAAAAAATATTTAAAAACTTTTGCCATTAATAATGCTTTGTATGGCAGGAACCATCTGAGATGGAGTGTACTAACTAGTATTGCAGAGCAGGTGATATGATGATGCGGTATTAAAAAAATAAAATATTTTCTTGAGATCTCTCTGCTCTTCTTCTTCTGTCAAACAAAAAAAGGAAGAGAGAAATGTTTGGAAAAGCCACTATATATACCTAGGTATGTATAGGTATTTGAATTTAAACCGTGCTGAGCTGCTGAACAAGAGACTGACCGTCAGAGAGAGAGAGAGCAATCTTCCCATTTATTATTATTCTCTCCACACACACACAACAAACGCATATAATAAATATATTTTCTTGCTACTGAGAGAGCTGTTGTACACATTAACCCTTTCATTCCTTCTTCCCCTAAATTTTCCTTGCATTTTATCATTATATCAAATACAAGATGAAACTTGCATGCAAACATATATATGTAGGCATACATAACATATGCATATATCCCTATTATACACACTAGTAAAAGTATATTATGATGGGTAATATGCATTTTGCATGCATCAACGATGCAAACATCTTTTTTAAATCATGATCATCATCATGCGTGTAAAATGCAACAAAGGATTATTATAATAATAAATAATAAATAACAAATAGGATTTTTTCCTGTTGACTGACTGCTTTACAGTAAAAAATATATAGATCTGGCTGTGATCATCATTCTTGTTCTTCTTTTTGAGTGCAATAAACTATATTGCAGACATAATCACACAAAAGAATAATGTTCTTTTCTCTCTCGGTGTAAAATAAAGAAGAGCGCATATGAAAGTAATTCATATGAGGATGAGATCTACTTACAATTTATGTGTGTGTATATTGCATGCAAATAGGTATTTAGAGATGCACAAAAGATGAAAAGTTGTTAGCATGCAAATCCCAAATTGATAATGATAAACATGTATATATTGTGCTATTATAAGTTTTACTAGATTCATGTCGTATTACCGTTTATCAAAATTTAAAAAAAGAAGAGAGAAGAAGAAGAAGATCGGTTTCGGTCTGCTGCTGTAAGTATGCATATTACACACTTGAGTCAAGTCAAGTCCATCTTCTTGGCTTTTTTCATTGCATTTTTATTTTTGCACAAGAATTGCAGACAGGAAATGTGGCACAAAGAAAATAAATTTATTTTTTAAAGAGTGGAGTGGATATTCTTGTAATTATTATCTTTATTGTACTTCTTTTTTCTCTCCTTCTCTTGCTGCATTGTATACCTACAAACGTACATACATCATCATCATCATAATCATCAGAGACAGAACGTAATCTTCTTCTTTTTTATGTGCCTACATACAATTCTGCTGTTCACTTTGCTTTGGTAGCTCTCTCTCTCTTTAAATTGCATTTATTTGTGTGATGGCTCATGTGACTATATACTACTT
This sequence comes from Zhuqinia jingwanae, assembly GCA_027744095.1. NCBI lineage: Eukaryota > Metazoa > Arthropoda > Collembola > Entomobryomorpha > Paronellidae > Zhuqinia > Zhuqinia jingwanae. The sequence goes on along the minus strand of JAHZNC010003883.1, from coordinate 12,169 downwards.
TGGTCCTCAACAAGCAAAGATAAATGTGAAATGAAGCATCATCATGTCATGAATGACTCATGACGAGCAACAGCCGTGTACTTTCTTTCACAATCGGCAATCTCCTTGTCATTTTTTTTCTTCTTCTTCCTTTTCTTCAAGAGACACTGTTATGTTCTCTCATATTACCCTTTGCCATTTATCATTGTACATCATAAAAATAGAATAAGGATTTGGGACAAGAGAGGAGCTTGATTATCTTTTCATTTTACTATCTACTAAATATGCTCACCAGCCAAAAATAAAAGACGTTTTGCAACTCCAAAATATGTATATTATTATCTCATAAATAAATAAGTTTTGTCTTCTGGATGGGATATGCGACTTTTGCTCTGTCTGCTTAAATTTGTGTTGTTATTAGTTAGATTTTTTTTAGATGAGATGATCCACTTGGTAAACTAACAAGTGTATTATGCATGAGCAATGAGCATGACTCAAATAACTTGATATTTTCAAATATGTCATTTTTTTTTTTACAAAATACATGTTTCAAAAATACATTTAAATGAAAGCCGACTATAAATGGAGTGTTGTTTAGTAGGAACAAAACAGAACAATATCCTGTGTTTTGAAGTGATGAAGAAAAATCCAACAAATAATAGTTTGGGGCGGGAGTGGAACATTCAGAACTGTTGAAATTGGAATATCATTATCATGGAACATGTTGCTATTATTGGAAATTGGTCGGATACTTCCACGGGCACATCCCTTTGATTTCTAGTACCTTTCTATGGCCCTAAGATTGGACAATAAAAGGGATCAATAATATCCCGTTTTACCCGGTTGCGTGAAATAATAATGCGTTTCTCGCAAATACGGTAGCAACGAAGGGTGCCTGTTTTTTAGCACATAACACACTAATCTGTATATTCACAAACATGTACAGATAGTACATGTATAGTTAGTTGACTATTGACTATAGCCTTTACAATTTTTAAAGTAGAAAATAACAAGATTGCCAACAGGAATACTTTTGTGTACTATATAACAGCACGTTGCACAAGTTCAAACTGGTGGTAACTATTAATCCATTTCCTTGACATTTTCCAATTTGCTGCTTTTTTCATTTTATCACCATATGCATATCCCGACGACACATTTGTATGTGTGTCTAGTCTAAAGATGTGTACACTACTAATAAGATAAGCACAAAATATTGCAATTGCTTGTGTACAAAATTGTCTTATAATTTGAGTCATTCAAATAGTACGTTTCACCTCCACTCTAAAACCGAAACACCATAATGATTACCTAAAGCTCATTAAGAAATAGCATCCATTTGAATGGCCCCTGTCATCTATTTACTGAGGATCACAATAAAGCTTTATTTCACTCACGCACAAACGACAGCCTACTCATTTGAATGTGTAAAATGATACACTATATAGCAGCAGGAGCAGTAAAGATACAGAAGACCGAAGAAGATAAGAGAAATTTAAAAAAATATGAAAAGGAATTTGAATTTTTTCACGATAATCACGTCACGAAAGAGTCTAAAGCTTTAGAAAAAATAGTAGGCAAGGCTGCCTGTCACTATATATACCTACTCATTCTCTCGCTTGTGTCGCATCATGTCTTTATGCTTCCTCTTCAGCGGCAGCAGCATCATCATCATCATCATCACAAAACTCATTCTGACTCGATGATTACACACCAAGCACACAAATATATATTTAAATTTTAAAGCCCGTTATCTCTCAAACGACATGACATCTCTTTTCTCTCATTTGTGTTGTTGTCACAGACAAAGCGGCACATTATATTTTTAGGTGCTCCAAAAATATGCACAAAAGTCAGTTGATTGAGTATAGTATAACATGGGTTGCCCCTGAAAAATCTTCTTCCTGCAACGAAAAAAAACAACCGAAATCTCGGTTTCAAGTTGTACAACAACACAAGCTTTTGTAACGTGTAACAGAGGTACTTCATGCCGCATTCCCCTCCCCCTCAAAACCAAGATAGGTACTTTTTAATGTCAGAAGACACACCTCCGTAACTCGGTAAAAAAAAACAAAATGTTGATGCGAATTAATATGCTATAATGCTTGAGCGACAAAGACGTTAATAGTACTTCAAATACCAAAAGACACACACAAATAATTTGAAATTTCCCGAGAAAAAAATGTGTTGTGTATTTAAAGACTCTCTCTATATACCTTTTTTTACTGATTTAACGGTTTGGGACGTACCAAAATTAGAGAGAGAAAAAAGAGAATATTATTGGCTCAGTACTTGGTTTTAAATTCTTTGTGGGTGACAATAATGACTCAAACGGGATCTCTCATCACGAAAGTGAAGGGAGAGGAAAGGCGACGACGACGAAGCATCAGCAGCAGTGAGAAGCTTAGCGTACGTTTTTTTTAACGTTAAATTTTGGTTTGTTCCAACTCCACTGTTGACTGTATAGGAAATCCTCAATATACGGCAGATCAGCAGCAAAAAAAGACATAAATAAGCGGTTATGTACGATGATGATTGTCCTTTCCTTTTGTCTTGTTGCAAATAATAAATTTAGCTTCAACGGTATATTTTTTACCAGCTACTATTTTTTTTTAAACTCTCACTCTCCATCCCGGCGCAGCACACTCACACACACACACACACACAAAAATTATATGAACAAAAGGCATTGACTGAACCGAAGCCAAAATCTCTCACGACTTTTTGTTTGTTAATTAGCTAAATAATGTACTTACTACACTGTACTTGCGCTGCTGCAAGACGCTGTGTTATTCATTATTGTCTTCCTTCCTTATTGAAACCCTTTTCCTTCAACCCAAGACTCATTTGTGATCTGCTCACACACAACAACACACGCAAAGATAATAAAGAGGAGACATTTTTAAGAGCAAGAAGAAGGAAACGCACGACATAAATTTCCTTCTTCTACAATTCATTCTTTTAACAATTTATTTTTTCCCGTGATTTTTTAAATTCACTTTCCTAATTTTGGTGTCAAAATTAAATTGTCATGTATTTCACTGGAGAATATCAATGAGATGTCATCAAGTCAAGTCACACACGAGGACACGAGCGAGTTAGAGATTTAAAAGAGAGAGAGACAAGAAGAAGTGTGTGTGTTGTTTTGGTATAAAAATGTCAGAGAAAAGTGTACAAGTAGAAAAACAAATGAATAAACTCTACTTACTTGAGAGATCATTCCACACAAAAATTATACACAAGATTCTTCTCATCATCGCCACTTTTCATCTCATCACCCAAGAAAAATAAATCCCAACCAACTGCAAAATAAAAAAAATTATCGTCTTGCTGATCATCTTCAACCTTAACAAGTTGATCATCATCCTCGTATCCTAATCATCATCGCATGAGAATTGAGAAATGTGTGGGGAGAGGTTAGTTCCGTTTCTTTATTTGTGAAAAAAAGAAGAGAAACGGTGGAGAGTAGTGCTAGCAAAAGAGCAATAAAGAGCATCTGCTTCTCAAAAATCAAAACGGACTAAAGAAGAAAAAAAACTTTTTTCTCTCCTGACTTCGTCTTCTTCTTCTTTCCAAGTACAAAGTATGTTAGAAAAGTCGACACAAAATCTCTACGTAAAAAAGCGTTCCTAACTTCTCTCACAAGTGGCATCACTGTTTTTTGGAGTGTGCCAATTAGCAATTTGGAGAACATTCCGACTCTGTAAAAAAAGAGAACTGTCTGTTGTTGATCATTAAATTAATAAAAAAACGTAATAAAAGTTGTTGGGATAAAGATAAAAATGTAAAGAACGATGTGCTTTTAAGTATTATTACAACTACTTAACCGCCATTCGTTATTATTCTTTCTAATTTTGTTTGCTTGCGCGCGTGCTAGAGATTATAACTCTAAAATGTAAAAAGGAAATAAAAATATAAAAGTTGCGTGTAAAGTTGTAAAGAATATAATAATAATAAGGATGATTAAGGAAACAAGAAATGATGGGAAACCAAAGAAAAGTAGTAAATAGATGGAAATATTATTACATAAAAAACTTGCAAGCTAATACTACAATACCCCGAAATTAAAACTACACCTCTTTACTTTTTTATTACAATAAATAATAATTTATTTTGGCAGTTGGCATGAATCAGGATAATTACTCTAACTTTTTGAGGTTTTTAATATTTTTATGTCAAGTGAATATGATTTTGTAGTTTTGATAAAACACTGTTTATAAAGACAGTAAGAGCCAAATTACACAAAAGTATATGGTTTGTAGACAGTTTGGAATCTTAAAAGAGAAGAAGAAGAAGAATAAAAGGAGCGCACGCTTTAAAAAAAATCTTGTAGGATGGGTTTATTTTAAGGTGGGAAAAATTTGAATTTTGCTCTAGACGCATTTTAAAGTTGTATTTTTCAATTGAAAAAAAAGATTGAATGTTTTTCGACCTTTTGAGAAAATAAAAAAATTGGTATGATGATGATGAGAGGGAAGAAGTATAACTTGCAATGTGAGATATTTTTTTCTTTCTGCACAGCTCGACGGAATCATAAATCCTTTTCAAGAGAATAGAATAAAAAAAAGTGGGAAGAAGAAAAAGTGTGTAGGACGGACGCGTCTAGAGGAAAAAAGCACGTGAGAGGGATCCGAAATATAAAAAAAATCAATTTTTATCTCTTGTTCGGCAGACATACATGCCAATAACCGTATATTTAAAATAAAGCTCATGTTCACTGCACCACCACGTCAGACAACAAACGAAGCAGAGATGAATGAATCAGAGAGGAAAGAATGCTATCCCATTTCAAAAAATAATTCTCCTCTCTCTTCTTCTTCCTCTTGTCGTTGTGGTTTTGAGGAGGGTGACGGTGATCCTCAATCCTTTCTTTCGCAAGGCAATAAACATTTTATTTACAAGCAGTTCCCTTCTGCCATCTCAGACTACACACAAGGCTTGAAGCAATGCTTCAATTTGGCGGAGGTGGAGGCGGATCATTGTGAAAGCAGCAGCGTTGAGAATGCGCCAAGAAATCAGTACTCGTTGTCCTCATCATCATCATCATCCTCCTCCAAAAAAGAAATGGGAAAAGTTAACAGATTTATTCCATCGTCTTCAGTGTTTCTTGAGCTGCTGAGCAATCGAGCACTCGCTTACCTCACCATCGCAAATTACCCGGCTGCTCTGCAAGACACTCGACAACTTTTGGACTGTTCACCTTGTCATCTTAAAGGGATCAGCCGTCACGCCAAAGCACTTACTGGTCTCCGCCAATATCAAAATGCAATAGACTTTTTAACAACTTCCATAGAGAGCATAGCACAGCAAGATATTATTAACAAGGACCAAGGGTATTTGAGGGAGTTGGCCAGCTTTGTTGAAAGATTGAAGCGGATGAAGCATCAAAGTGAGACGGGGGACTATTTTGATGTGCCCCAAATCATGGAAAAGCCTTATGAGCCGGCCCCTCCAGACTGGGTCGACTACATGGGCCCTGTAAAAGTTGCCAGTGTGGAAGGCAAGGGCAGAGGATTAGTTGCTGTGAGGGATTTGCCTGCTGGAATGCTCGTCCTAGCTTGTAGGGCGTTTGAAATTATTTATTTGGGAGAAGATAGCAGTCCGGGAGATGGGATCAGTGAGGAAAGTGAGTTGGCTCTTAGACACGGGCAATTTAAGGTGGAGGATGATGCAACGCTCAATTTACTGGCAAGGAAAATTTATGATAGGCTTGTACGGAATCCGGAGAAAAGGAATGAATTTTACCAGCTGCATGCAGGTAATTACCGTGTTTTTAACTTTACGCACGCATCTTTTATTCCATAAACAAATGAGCATGGCAAGAGTGCTTTGTATTTTATGCATTCCAGGAAACGATTTGGGTCATCTCAACCCACTGCCTTCTAGCTCAACTGTGGACACTTGCAATGCCATACATCCCCTTGATATGGCTCGGATTTATGGGGTATGTCGCACAAACACATTCGCCAACGCCGGAGACTCCTACCCGGAAGTGGAGAAGTCCGTGGGTCTCTGGATATTCCCCGCCTATGTAAACCACCAATGTGTGGGTGGCAATTCTACGTGGAAAATATTTAGTGACTTCCTGTTCGTTCGAACGTATCGCCCCGTCAGGAAAGGGGAAGAGGTGATTGTGTCATACGTGAGTCCTGCCTTCCCCTTCAAAGCGAGAACGGAAGTGCTGACCAAAAGACTCGGTTTCATTTGCTCCTGTGCCTTGTGCGAGTTGGACCGTGCCCTACCCCAGTCAGCACAAGACGAAAAAGACAAGTTAAAACTGTTGGTGCAAAAGCAGGAAGTGAGATTCGTGCAACCGGACGAATCAGAAAGCGCACATGCTGAGCACAGAAAAAAAGTTGAAGCGTCCATTTTGCTAATGGGGCAAATTATTGGAAAACTTGAGAAAATTCAGCCAAAACATGGGATGCACAACGCGAGCTTGCTGGATCCCCTCCAGAAACTCGGGCTCAAATATTTTGGGGTGGGGGAATACACAAAAGTGACAAAAGTGATGGAGAGAGCATGTTCCCTCATGAAAAGTTGCATGTTGCCCCATGCCGTCGCGGACTGTAGCCTCTGGATCGTGGCAGCCTACTTGCAGATGGGGAACATGAAGCTGGCGAAAAAGTGGGCCAAGGTGCTCAAGGATAATTTGATATTGGCGTATGGGGATGTGCACGTGCTCAAAGTGCTGGGGTCGTGGATCATTGAACCCATGACAAAGTGGGGACTACTCAACTGAATACAAAAAAAGACATGCTCCATAAATACATAATATTATACGCATTACTCGGGTAAAACTTGCAAGTACACTTTATTTTTAAAAATTTTTAAGAAAAAATAAAAAGACGAAGAAAATGTAAACAAAATGCATAACAAAAGGATTAAATGTTGCAACACTTTTTTTAACGTTTGCTTTTACGACTCTGTTTTTTAATGGAAGCAGCTATGCCTTTCCTTTTCCTCGATACCAGCAAAGCCTTTTCTTCGTCCTTGTCATAGTCCTGGGACACTTCCAAGTCTTCCTCTGTCGCAGAATCCTCCACACCACTACTCATGTCCGAGTCTAAAGCTTTGGTGCAAATGACACATTGGTCACTCAGGTCCTGCAAGCACTCCTGACAGTAAACTGTGGCACATTCCATGCAGTCTATAAAGTGCTCCCGGTCGTCGTGATGTCCTCTCGTGCCACAAATGAAGCACTTGATGGTGGTCGGATCAAAGCACTTGCCCAACATGGGAAATCTTCCCATGCAAAGCAACCAACAAATAGGATTTGCAGTGCATTTGAACCAAAAAAGCGGTAAATTGTTGTAATTTAATTTAATTCAAATTACCAACCTGTGAACCAGCCTTTCTTTGCATGACACATTGAAATCCCTTTTTGGCACCCTCCGGCCCTTTGAATTTCTCCAGTTGTTCCCCTTCCGTCCAAATCCAATTTTGGCGCGAATGGTTTTCTTGGCAAACTGGAAGAATGAGTCGCGAGTGGAGAGGATGTGCACATAAAGCCATCTTTCACGCTCGTTAACTCGGTGAGGATAAATCCAGCCACAGATCAAATGTCTGAGACGTAGTCCGTAAGGCTCAAAGAGAGCCAATGCAAAGCACACTGCTAAAAGAAAAACTGTCCACGAAACACGCATTTTTATTAATTTAGTTAATTAATTACATTATTTGTGTCTGCTACTACAATAATTATTATTACCGATCCAAAAATATGTGTGGTAATTGGGTTTGTTGGCGACCGGCAAACATTCCCGGGTGTCAAGCGAAGGGAGCACGAAATTGACAGGATTGAAATTGTTCAAAATGCTACGATACATGGATGCCAAGAAGCCTTCCCCTTCAACCGTTGCCTGCAGACCCAACAACGGATCTGTAGTATAAAAAAGTAGCATAATGTCTTCATTTGAAAACCTCGACAAATTTGTAGTAGTGCAAGGTTGGCGTGTAGCTTGGAGACTAGCCGTGAATTTTTTTGTATTCGACTGCGGCGTTGAGACGAATCCATTCCATAAACTTGTAGAGAAGATAGTCGATAAGGATATAGAACATGATTTGTGTTCCAGCAATGGTGACAAATGCTATGGACAACTTCCGCTGCCTCCTTTCCTCCTTCACCATTCTACCCGAAAATGTCTATCATTCAAGCACGCATTTAAAATTAATTGTTCCGTATGCTATTTTTAGCTATGCTTTTGAATCAAACCTCAACATAAAGATTCATTTCTCTGTTTCTCAGCGGAAATATACTTTCCCCGCCCACATCAAGCCGCCTAATGTCCATCTCAATCAGGGAATCCGACAAGTAGTAATTATCATAACGGTCAGAGTTCAAAAATTTCCATCGATAGCTCAGCGCCCTACAATTTTCAACCGAAAAAAAATTCAACATCTAGCGTGCACGTACATATAGCAAATAACATAGTTGCATAGTGCATTTTAGTTGATTTTTTTACTTGAAAAGGATAAAAAAGATGGGAAACACGAGAGCGAAATCGATCCAACTGATGTAATCGAAAATCCACTGACATCTGCCCATGATGTCATCTTTCATCCCGTGAAAAACCTGGGTGAACGTTTTATCCCGTTCAAAGTGGTGGTCCAGCTTATACGTCACGTTGAGACGAGCATCAAAAAACTTTCGGAAGCCACGGGCAAAGGAACGGAAATCTTTAATTAGTAGTAGACCAACATTATATGCAAATTATTTCTCGAAATAAAATCAAAATAAATGAAGAATATGATTTTTTTGCTCACGACTCACGAGCAACGATAGGCTCAAAAATGTGCTGCTTGATAAGTGAGGGGAACCAGCACATGATGGCATCTGTGACCTTTGCAAAGTTGCAAACACTGCTGAAAATGTCAACAGAGTGGCACATAAAGTCCATGACACTACCCAGCTTCACCTGACAGTCATCCTCCGCCTCTTTGAAAGAGTTGATACAGCGGTCGTAAGGAGATCCAAACTCGTGCTCGCATGAGCTGGCGATCCCCTTCAAAGTTTGGTAAACGTCCTGGATCACTCCCACAACATCCTTGACCGCTTCCACAACCCCCTCCAGCTCATCCCTCATTCTTCCGAATACGCCGTGCAACGAATCTATTACGTGACTAATGGCTTTTTGGAATGAGGTGAAGGGCTGTTTCACGAAATTGAACAAGTCCAAAATTGAATTTTTGAGAAGGTCTTGTCCACATGCGAGGCTTTCAGTTAAAACTTCCATGTTGGTTGATGTATTTTTTGCAGGGCCGGATAAAGCCAAGATAAGCGTGTAAGCGAGTAGGGCGGCTCGTCCCTTGTTTGTAAAAAATTGGGTAAAGGCCAGTACCAAAATGCAGCGAGTGGCTTCAGAAATGGTGAGTGCTACCGTTAAAATGATTCCTGACGCAATTATCCCCACTTTGGCGACTGTAGAGGGCTCCCGCTGTTTTTGGAGTAGGTCACTCAAAATGTTGTCATCCGGGTTTCCCGTTCCAATATTAATGGGTCCTGCGTGGGCCGAGTTCCAGAGTATAATGGACAGCAGTACTCCAACTATAAAGCCTGCCAACGTTTTTGCAATGTGATTTTGTCGGGTGCCATTAACCCAAATCTTTTCGTGAAAGGTCCTCCGGTCGGGAGATGAGCGCTCCTCAGCTTTAAGGCAACAAGGACAAAATGCCTTCTTGAGGTGGATAGTGCACGGCCTGAATAAACGGCCGAACCAACGGGATACCCTTTGAGAGCGAGTGTAAATGGGAGGGAGTCCTTTGGACTGGCGGTAGCTGTTTAGCTTGATACGATCGAGTTTCCGTGTTGCCCGTTTCAAACGCCAGGAAGCGTAGCAGGAAAAAAAACATTTCCCAATTATTGTCCAAACCATTATTACCAATAATTATTACTGGGTTTAAAACTCAATTTTGAAACACACGGAATAGTAAATGTTGTGAAAAATAGTGGTATTATGACATTGAAGAATGAAAAGACTGGAAATGAAAGAGTCGTCCAACAACACACTAATCACAAGAATATGGTCCATAGAGACCATTTTAGTATGATTTTAATTTTAAGTACAATGCATTTAAATGCTTACAGTACAATATGCTTGTTATTCTTTCAGAATTTAAAGGTACGTTTGAAACTCAAATTACCGGACACCAATTAAATCTGGGACACCGGGACACCAATTAATTCATCATAGTCGCGGTGTCCCAGAAATAAATCGGTGTCCGGTGTTCCCAAGAATTAATTGGTGTCCGGTGTCCTGGTGTCCCCTTGTTAATGGGACACCGGACACCGGTGTCCGGTGTCCCAAATTGTGCTACCGGTGTCCCATCGGTGTCCGGTGTCCCGGTGTCCCACAAATAAATTGGTGTGACACCTTGGCTATCTTCAATGAGCCAAGATCCCAAGTGGTACATATATACATATGACAGTGAGTGCTGTTATTGTGTTTTTTTTAATTGATTAATGCACAGATTAGGGTTCCAATTTCCATATTCCTTTACCTTCAACCTTATAAGTAACCATTTTTTGGCTAGAAGGATTGATTTACTTTTAATAGCTCAAGCTTTCGTTAGCTTTCAGTTAAGTTAACTTTATCCGTTCAGCTATATAACTAATAAAGTTTTGTTTAGAATGTGGACAAATTGATTCCAAACTCCAACTTTGCCATTGATCCTACGAAGGACATGAAAGAAAAGATGACTTCAATTGGGTTCCACGTCCTTGAGGCGTCGATCCATGAGAGGAAAATCTGTTACAAAAGTGTTGATACCATGATGGGTAACTTCCATACTCTGCTCATTTTATTTACTCTGGATTTTTTTAAAGGGAACAATTACTTTTTATAATGATTACCTATACATTTTTGTGTGTATTATTATACTTGAAAGAATCTTTTATGGAATCCATTCCATTCCAGCCTACTCCATCAGATTCATTCATAAAAGGGATTCCGGGTGGAGGATTGACGAGGGAATACATGGAGGATTAGAAGGAAAGAATGTGGCCATTTGTGACCCCCTCACAAGCATGTCCACCTTCGGTTCAACTTCATTATCGTATATTGCTTCTTAGAGCCCAAAAAATAGCGATAGTATAATAAAAAGTTGTAAATAAAGTGGCATTTTTGTTGTTGTTGTTCAAAATGTTAAAATTATATTTTCCAGTCAACCGACAGTAATAATATTAGCTTTGTAAAAGTTTGGTGAAATATGGTATGATATAAGTAATTTAATCATTCAGAAATGATCCCTCTAATAGTAAAGCTTTGTTATTTTGTTTCGAGAACAATAATAACATCGTAATATTATAAATCTGGTAATCTTAATTTCCTATTTAGCTTGATAATGTATAACTAGAACTAGAGTATAATCAGACATGTTTACACCGTTGCCGTGAGTAGTTCATTTGAACAGCACGACCATATAATGTTGGTGGTTCTATTCCCCCATCCGGTTTATTGCTAGCTCCGTTCCCCCCACCGCCATCACCCCAAGGACCATTAGCACAATCATGGTCAGTGTTATATTCGTCATACTTACTTTTGTCTCGAATTACGCACAAATTTTTGTCTGGGCAAGAGAAATAAGGGGCCCAGCCCTTACCTGGAAAGCCATAATGGCTTATTATTTCATCTATCTCTCGCTTTGTCATTGTCATCGGAAGATTGTCGCCCACTTCTTGGCGACACTTGCCTATGTAAATGCATGCAAACAAGGGATTTAGTGTTGACACAATGGGAATAATTAAAGTAGATGTAGACTAATACAAAAAAATATGCTAAATTAAAAGCAGAGAGTTTTTTTATTAACCTGATGTCATGTAAGCAGTAATCCGATTTTGTTTTCCCGTCATTGCTAAACCTCGCGGCTGTCCCTTTCATGCACTCGCATCTATTTCCCTTAGTGCAGGTTAACAACTTGGTAGCATCACAAAATCCCTATAGGGACTCCCTATGTGCCTTCATGAAGGTTGGGTCACAGTTAGCATTCTCGTTGAGAGTCAGCCTGGGAAGGACTCCAAATTGGCGAGGCGATAACGTAAGTGCGGTAGTGCGTAGAGTCTGAGTACTCTTTCTCCCAATGTACTATCGAAGTGGAAGGGTGCGATTTTTATCGCTCTAGTGAGAGCTTTGTATACTTTTTGGCAAATCCCATTGCTCACAACAACAACGTTATCGTGTCGATTTTGTTGTTT
>JAHZNC010003882.1:0-18377 GCA_027744095.1 Zhuqinia jingwanae | reverse complement strand
TATAGTTCAGCAGGTTTCTTTGAGAATCTTATTGGTCTGAGTGCAAAATATTGTAAAACCCAACAACAACTACAAAAGAAGGATTAATTCTTATGATGTGCATTACCTAATAAGAATAAGACTTAAATCTTATATCGATGACTTTTGTTGTATAATATAACATTATGAGTTGTTATATAATATACCTAACACAAAGTGTGGGAAGATGCAAAGAAGAAGAAGAGAGGAATAAAAAAAACTTGTTTGACAACCAACCAAACAAACATAATAATAAGTTTTAACGTGTTCATTTGCCTGCGTATTTCATGTTTGCACGCATTCATATTCTTCAAACTTTTTAATGAATGTCTTTCTGGATGCTTATATATATATATTAGGTATATGTTATATGTATATATGTCTTGCAGTTTATGCTAATAATAATAGTAATATGAACAAATAGGATCAATATATAATATCCTTTATAATTGCATATTGCATTTTAGAGGACCAGCAGTTTGATGTTAAAAAAACATCTACGGTAGTAAACTTACTGCCAGAGTACTTATTATCTTATACATTAATCCCAACTTTTTTTGACAGGTGTGCAGTGTGCATACTACAGTTGACTAGGTAGGTAGTTGGTAGGTAGGTACATCATTTGATGTACCTATGTCATGCCTTGAACTTTTGCCTTATATCCCTACTTTGTTTTCTAAAAATCAAAAATTGGTTGAGAAAATGATATCGTGAATAAAAATAATGAGTCATCATCATTTTCAAATATAATATATGAGGCTACGTACTTTTTATTCATGTACGTCACTACATATATTGTCTATGTACGGAATAAGGGGCAATAACATGTATTCTTTTAATTGTCATTTTTCTCCATAATCAGCAACCGATCACTGTCTTCACTTGAATATAAAGCAATAAAACAAAAAACATTTCTTTTAGAAATAAAAAAAGGCATACCTATGTTTAAAAAAAATTAGGAGAGATAAAATCCTACCTAGTAGGAGAGATAGATGTCATTCCACCATAATATTTTTCCTTATCTTATATGCTCTTGGTGTACATACCCACACAGTCAACTGTCATTAATAAAAAAATTGCAGTATGCTGCTACTACCACGCATTTTTCTAGCAAATAAAAGATATGATTATGATGATTTTTCAATAATAAAAAAAAATCAAAAAAACGAGAATAACGGTTGTAATGGTATGGTACTGGTAAATAATATATATGGTTTCTGGTGATTCAAGTATTTTTTATAACTGATAAAATATTCTTTTCCCCCTTCAAAAGTTTGAATGCTAATAAAGCCTTCTTTGAATCTTTCCTTCTCGCCTATTTAACCGAACACTTGGGCGAAATAAGAATATTTTAAACAATAGTGTCAACTTGTCAGCATGTCTACTACACAGTTATGTTGAATTGAAGATTTGATAGTAATTAGGCTTCTTTTTTTCTCAATTGCCTGAACAACTTTTTTCTGCATTAATAAAACTGCACTCCGATTTTTGCAGTAACAATTAACCGGAATATATGCATGCATTAAATATCTGCTATGTACTATATTTGTAAAGTAAATTAGAAATGATTGAGATTGCACCTTTCGTACCTTGCAGGCAGAGTCGCTCGTAATACGAAGCCGCTTTTGTAAAATCCACATCGTAGTTCCCGTCAATGGCTTTGGGGCTACTTAGCCTGAAACAGGCATTTGAAGTGTAGTCAATCCAGAAGGCTGAACAGCTTGAAGATGCGCGACATCTTGAAAAAGAACAAAAAAAGGGAAGAAGATGAAGAAAAGTTAACTTTTGTGTCATGTCATCATCAGTCACCACACATGTATGTATGTACAAATTGCTGTACAATATATTCTGTAAATGAGCAGATTTAGAGATAATAAGTTGAAGAAAGTATATCATATACAGACAGATTAGGCTGCAACAGTAATCGAATTATTCATGGTGGATTGGACAAGCTATTAGACATTGTACGTATTAGTATATATTATGAATGCATACCATTTTTGAATGACCACTCACTCACTCACTGACTTTCCGTTATTATAAAATGCACATATGTGATCCTACGTATGTGTTTTTGTAAAAGGATCAATTACTTTTTCCCCTTCCTCGGTTTGTTTTCAATGAAAACTTTCTAAACTTTTTATTTGCACTAATTTTTTGAAAAAGTACCTGTGTGCATAATAATTTTAATTTTTTTTAAAAGTTGAAATGCACATAATCTTTTTACATGCCTTTTGCCATAAAACCAATAGTATATATAGCAGCATTTGACTTTTAAATATAGTGAAAGAAAATGTGAGAGCCTATCTCTGTTCTGTTGTCTGAAGTATGTCCTATTATGTCAATGTGGGTTTTGATGATATTTGATAATCGTATAATATGAAGCAGAAATTCAGATCATCATTACTGGTAATTAAGCAAATAAAAGCGTAAAGCATGTAAATATAAGAAATTATAATACCTATGTCAATTATATAAGTAAGGAAAGTGTATCAACCTGTTATAGCAGTCTGCTGTGATCGCCCCAGACGTGCTGGAGTACAATGGTATTCTCTCCGCAGGGGCCAGCTCCACTCCTGTGACTTTCTCAAAAGTCTCTATGCCATTTGAACAGTCCGTCAATGTGGTTTTGAGGGGGACAAGGATTTGACCTACGACAGGAAGTGAAGAGCATTGAATTATGTAAAATATTTATGTAAAATATATTTTTGAGGCAAGTGACAAGTAGATGAATTTAAAAATCAGATAAATTCTCTGAAAAAGGTTACGTGTTGCCCCTTTGCCACATAAAACCTACCTGCCTTACACTGGAACTCTTTACAGTACAGGTAGCACATGAACAATGGGAAGCATGACATAAGAGAGTTAATTTTACTCCCATTATAATTCATAATTATGTACCATGCTTCTTATTTCAATCGAAATATTTTTTTTTTATGTATTTTTGAAATTTAAATAATTTACTTAAAAATCAAAAAAAATGTTAAAAAATTTCATGATTTTGGTGTCAAAGATCATGGACATGACCATAAAAAATGAATAATAAACATGTCTATCTTTTGTTGAATTTCAAATTAGTTTTAAACACGTAATTTAAAAAAAATCAAAATCACAAAAAATTTCATGACAAAAGACATGATTTTTGAAAATTTAAACTCTACTTGACTGATTGTTGTGAGCTTATTAATGTTGACTGTTGTTTTACTGAGGTGCAATTTATTTTTCAATTTGACAACTAACTGCTACTTCAACGAAAAGCATCCAAAAAAAATCTTCATATATTTAGGTATTTCATAATGCTTAAAATATTAAGCAAGCATTTTTATGGAATCATTTGACTTTTTTTATGCGTGTGCGTGGGCGGGTGCCATTAAACAAAGGTGAATATAAGATCTATATCATATAATGTATATGTGCCTGTGGTCTTCAATTTGGCACGCGTATTTTATCGTATCCAGAAATAAATTACTTGAATCCATAAAAAAACATAGTAATAGGTATATAAAATGGTGGTAAAACCCACAGCTTGCAAATTGGATGATGAGCCATAAAGTGAGAAAGCCACTGAAGTAACCACGAACAATGGGATGATGAGGATGATTGTATAGGTTGTGGTGGAGGTAATAATGGTAGTGTGTATTTTTATACGACATCTTTGCTAAATGGTATCGATTGCACTTTGGTTATAAGAATAATGATAATAATATCTACAAATCTTATCAAGTTTACAGTTTTATTACAGTCGTCGCATTTGAATCGATGATGAATTTTACAGGAACACTCCAATTTTCAAAATATTTTGTGCTCTTGCTGCTGCTGATGATTATTAATCCATTTCTTATCCAACATTGTAATTTGTCATCATAATTTATAATGTGCTCAAGTATGCACAGACATTATAATACATACAATATTATATACATTTAATCCACCTGCTGCTGCTGTTGTTGCTTTAATACTACACAGCTGCCTTTTTGCATCACAAAATAAATCACAGAAAACACATCACAATTCAAAGTTCATTATTTTTACAGAAGCACAACAGAAAGTAGCTTGGATCTGATCAAAACTTGGAATCAATGAAATGTGAACAAAATTCATTTTTTCCATTATTACAATGCATGAATGCAAAAGAAAGGGCTAAAGAATACTGCTACTACTAACCATGTATATCTTTAACATTCATCATGAACATCCATCATCGTATCACTTAAATAACAAAACAACACCTTTCCACATGAAAACGTTTTCGCATGATGATCACAAAAAAACGATGGAATAAAAGTAAAAATTTTCGTCACTCTCCTCACTTGACTTGTTGTTTAATCCTTTATCTTAGAAAGAGAAAAATATAATATGCATATTTTCAGTGAGACAATTATTTTTTTAATACTGCTTCTAACAGTACACATATTTTTATCACTTCCACCCCCGCAAAACCGGAAATAAAGTTTTTCTTTTCTTCTCTCTCTGGAACGTTGTTAAAATGACGGGATCTCCAATTACCAAAATCAAAAAAAATATTATTATATATTTTTTAAAATATTGAGAAAAAAATCACTAAACCACTTAAAATATACAACAACAACACGAGTCACGAAAAAGTGTTTAAGAGTCTTTAAAACTGTTGAAACATGGTTGCAAAAGAGAGAGAGAACCAATCAACCTTAAATTTTCATCAGTTCAGCAACTCCTTTTGAGTAGGCATGAGCATTATGCCATGATGCCATGAAGAATGACTACAATTCCTTTGTTGCCTTTTTGAAGAAAAAAAATTGTTTAGAGTTTTTCTTTTAATGTCTACTCAGCTCACACTCAAGAGTTGTAGCTCTTCTAACAAGTCGAGTTACAACGTTACAAGATGTAGGAAAATCAAGATCATCGCGTCTTGCAGAATTGAAATTCAAATTGCAACAACATCATCTCCTCCTTGCGTTTGCAGCACCTCCTCGAATAGGAATGCAATATGCCGTAGTATCTTTGAATTGCGTTGAGTTGATTGTGACTTTTTGAAAAAATGTCTTTTCAACAAGTGATCAACAGGTGAGATGAGACTGACTTGAGTGAGTGAGACGCAGAGATTCGTTCAAGCCTAGCAGGTTTGAAGGAGAAGGTTCTTTCTTGCAATTATTTTTGGCAGTGTCCTTTTTTAAAGAAAATGCTTAACTCTTTTTATTCACTTCTCTCTAGCAAATAACACAACACAACGTCAACTCACACACATACAACAACATGTACCCAGTATTACAGAGTTAACTCCTCCGACATTTTTATTATAGACTTTGATCTATATAATATTCATCTGTCTTAATACCTATCGTCGGGTGTCTGGGATTAAGATATTTAAAAAATTATTTATTTGTAAAATAGTATTGTATACATTCACTTTGATTCTTGATTGATGAATGAACATTGATGAACAAACCAGATGCTGATTTAGAAATTTTGAAAGGATTACCTTTTGTTGCAGGAACACTTTTGCACTTCTTAAATTGCTAGTTTCTCCGTGGCCTTCTCTTTAAAAAAATTAGTAAAATAAAAAGGAGCAGAAGAAAGATCAAGCCAAGTCAAGATCACATCCAAGTCGATGTGACGATATGAGCGCTAGACTCCAACTGAGCTGTCGACACTTTGCTAGATCCCATGTTATTGTCACCATCTTCATCCATCCGACAAATCTTTGAAATAGGCATTGTCGCAATTATCTTCAGAGATTGGGATGTATGTAGATGTGAACTGAGCTGCATGAACACGGATGCTACATCAAAACAAATTATTGAAATCACAAAAAAATAACCCGAAGGTTTATGGCAAAAAAAAACATGCATTTTGTTGAATAATAATCATTCATCTTGATAACACCCATCTTCTCACCTGTCCCATTATTATATTGTCAGCAAAAATGACCGACCTAAAAAAAATTTGACGATGAATTGCAAAATGTCTTTATTCTGCAAGAATATGCAGTGTGTGTATAACAATAAAACAATTGAATTGGGATCAAACGGAAAGATGGTTAAAAATGGGGAATTCAACCAAAGTTCCAAGTTGCCCCAAAACGTCCCACACATCCCTTTACAATCCGCACCGCCGCGCTGCGATTATTAGATAATTTACTGATTGCGGTATTGAATAATTTTGATGATGTGATATGTGATGGTGACCTTGAAGACGACGGAAAAAGAACGACGTTTTATTCACTTATTAAAATCCACTATGTAGGTATAGATATATAATTTTGAAATAGGTAAGAATGGTGGGAGGTATATATATTTATTTCTGTCATTACATTGTGTTGAAAACACCCGTGAAAATTGACAATGGGAAGATTTCCTTTTCAACAATGGGACAACTTTGGCATATCAAATTCAAATATATTTGTTGTACCAACAACAATAATATCCACCTACTTGCTATATGTATAATGAAAACGAAATATACCACAACATTGTTGTGATTTTAGCAGACGACATAATACCGACCTAATGTAACATGACTATCTTGACAAACTTAACAGACTTTTACATATATGGCCACTTCATTTCTTTTAAACAATCATAATTAATATGAATAGAGACAGGAAGCTTCTCTGGAGAAAACGAATGACTTTATTGATTTAAAAAAAAAAGCTACAGGAGCCTCAAAGGTTGCGGATCTTGTTTTAATTTTTTATATGCATACACAGTACATCATCATTTCTTAATTAAACATTTTGTTGGAAAGTTTACTTGTTGGAATGGATTGACTCTGTATAGCTATGAGGTTAAAACAAAGTGTACAAATGTAGCATTATATTATAACCTTTTACAGATTTGTATCTAATTTGCTATTGTTTTAAGAGATGCATTGAAAATATATGTATACACGTACAGAATACTATCCTATAGGTCGGTATTTTTGAGAAAGGGATTTCTTTTAAAAATCAATTCGAAATTCATGTGGAACGGGAAGCATCATTTTAAAGCTTGAAGGTGAGAAACAGGAACAATTTTACACCTGCAATCTTGTCACCTTATACACCTTGTTGCCGTAGCTCGTGATATGTGGATGCGATTGATCATGTCGCGTTGGTTATTTCAGGAGGAAGAAGATGGTTTTGTCATCTATTAATCATCCAACAGATATCAGCGATACCATGCTACAAGCAGTATTTAGTAGGCCCTTTACATAAAATTAAAGTCGGGTAGTTATAAAATCCTTTCCGTGTAAATTGTCATGAACAGGAATATATCGACTTTCGTGAATGTATGCATTACATGTGTATGAGTACATCAGCAGATTCCCGAGCAAGATTGACTGGGTTAACTCTTTAGCTCATTTACACACAAGCAGACTCTTAACTTCGTTAAAAGCACTTTTTATTACTATGATTATGATATTTTAAAATGAAAAATGGATGATTCCCATCATCCTATAATACTTTCCCATGTTACCCCAGATTAGGACATGCGATATTAAAATATGTGTTGTGTTGTGTGTGAGGAAGGTTCAGCCAGTCAAGTATACTTTTTAAACCTACGAGACCGCACCATAAATGTCAATATGTGATTGAGGTTAAATTTGTTACTCCATATGGCTGTAAGTTATGCTTATGGTATTCATGCAATGCATTCATCATAATACATTTAAGGAGTTTTTTTCACACAAAATATAACTGACCTTATTTATAATACACACTACATTTACATTTTGTGAAGTACATTCAACATTAAGCTTTTACTTTTCATAGGAAACAATTTTAGTAGTTTATTGTGCGATCTTCTCGATGGGAATAATATTGGATATGTCGTGCGAGTGCTTTTTCTTGTTCGTCAGCATGTAGACCTCGACCCCAGCCGGCTCGCCAATGCAATAAAAAAATATCAGTGCATATTTCCTCTTCCAGTCTGGGATATACCTCATGTATTATAAAGTCAAATAGCGCTACAGCTAGGTATCACAATTTAGGTTTCATTCCATGACAAGGTGTGACATGGTGCCTTAACAAACAAGAGTTGGGATTTCGAAAATAACGCTGATGCTATGTGTTTTTGAGTAGGATCCTTCATAACAACTTATAAATTTAAAAATCAAATTTAAACCCCTACTCTAAATATTTTGATCGGGATTTCACCAAGGAACATTGGATACAATGCCACATCTACATTTATCTCGATTTTCCGACTTCACATACATATTATACTCATGAATAATAATAATTAATATATTAATTTGTCGGCGAAGATAGACATGCCGGATTGGCAGATTTACAACACATAATCATTTAGCTGCCACAATATCGCGCTACTTAGGTATGTGATATAAGCATGCACGTATGAATAGACTATGAATGTAATGCAATTATTGCATAGCGTGTATATGTGCTTGGGAGTAGTGGTGCTGTGAATTTGTACACAGAACAATTTTACCATCTCATCCCGGTACCCCGGCTTGCTTGCTTTAGACATTTTACTTTTGCAATTTGCAATAGTAGAGTTGTCTTGTCATTGAATGTTTTACGCAATCCATTTAGTCAAGTTTTGAGTGGAACATTTTCGTGATAAGCTGGAGTACAGACAGAGAGGGGTAGATTGTGAGGCTCAAAGTCCAAAGCTGAAAGATCGACGGCACGGCAATTGCAATCAAAACATCTTTGAGGCTCAGTCATCATCAAAATCTACCTGGTTAAAATTAAGGTAAAAAGCTAGAGACTAGTAAAATGTTTTTACTAATCAATTAATCAATTAACCATGGCTGAATAGTCAATTTATGATCACCTGTACTGATCTTGTGTTTTGTGGATGTTTGACAGCTCATATTTACTGGGCGCATTTAAAAAAGTTTCAAAGTTAGAGCGAGAGCATATTTATACACACAAATACATATAACAGCTGATTATTGGGATACGATTTATTTATTTTTGTATAAGAAACTATTTAGTTACATTTGGTCAGTCAAATAGTCAGCAGGCACTCGTACGAATTTTAGAACAGATTTTTGTTATTTTTTTATTTAATAGACATACCAACGTCAGGGACTAGTGGCGATCTATTAAAACAAATTGTTAAAGGCAAGCAGCAACAATGTCATCATTCCTTAGAATGTCATCTTGTGCCCGACTGGCCGTAGGGCCTCTCGGTTCCAATAGTTGTAAGTTGACAAAATTAATATAATGAATATTTAATACTTATTTCAGTGCAAATGAGTGTTTAGTGTATGGTACAGTACAGTTATTATGAACCTGATTTCCTTTTTAGTTAAGAGATACCTGTCCAGAAGCGTCGCAATGAGCGGAAGCCACGTAAATATTCAAATTAAAGATAATGTAGCAGTTTTGAAACTAGATTCACCTGGAACTAAGGTCAGTCATAAGTTATATTATAAAAGCTACTTTTACTTTATACAAGCAAACAAGCATGTTTAATAATTGTTTATTCGATTTTTATAAATTTTATTTGTGCGTGCATATTTTAGGTGAATGTTCTCAATTTATCTGTGATGAACGAAGTGATAGAGGCCATGAAGGAAATACAATCAAATTCAGCTATCACAGCAGCTGTAGTGATATCCGGAAAGCCTGGTTGTTTCATAGCTGGTGCAGATATCTCCATGATCCAAAAGTAAAATCATTAAGCTTTAATCTTTTTCTCAAATATTATTGTGCTCATATATATGAATTATTTTATTCGTAAACCTCACTAGCTGCAAGTCGGTCGAAGAATGTACAAAAATATCCAGGGATGGCCAAAGGGTCCTTGCCGAAATAGAAGCCTCTCGAAAGCCCGTAGTCGCTGCCATTTACGGTTCCTGTTTAGGAGGCGGATTGGAGGTGGCCATGGCTTGTCATTACAGAATAGCCGTTGAAGATAAAAAGACTGGATTAGGGCTACCGGAAGTAATGCTTGGTCTTTTGCCTGGTGCGGGAGGAACTCAAAGACTTCCAAAGTTGGCTGGACTCCCTAATTCACTTGACATGATGCTCACCGGGAAAACCTTGAAAGTAGATAGGGCAAGAAGGTTTGGGATTGTCGATCAGGTTGTAAAGCCTTTGGGACCCGGTGTGGATGCTCCAGAAACGCGGTAAGAAAATAAATAATTTATTTTATTTTGACACAATTAACAAATTAATTTTGAATATGTTTTCCATTGTTATCCTTGTTCAGAACGATGCAGTACTTAGAAGAAGTCGCAATAAAAGCTGCCCAAGGTCTTGCCAACGGCACTCTCAAAGCTACTAAAAAGAAGTCAACAATGGACAAGATCATGGACATGGCTCTGAAAATCAATTTTGTCAAGGATAAAGTTTTTGAGAAGGCTAAAGGCCAAGTTATGAAGCAAACTAAGGGTCTTTATCCATCCCCATTACGAATTCTCGAGGTCGTCAGAACTGGACTGGACAAAGGACCAACTGTAGGGTATGAGGCAGAGGCTTCAGGATTTGGGGAATTGGCTATGACATCAGAGTCCAAAGGGCTTATTTCCTTGTTCCATGGACAAACTGAGTGCAAAAAGAATGCGTTTGGAAAGCCTCAAAAACCAGCAAAGTAATCGTTCATATTAAGAAAGCACGAATAAATTGTTTTTCTTTTGTAACAGCAACAACTAAGTATCATATTTATATTTATTGCAGAAATATCGCGGTACTTGGGGCTGGTCTGATGGGTGCAGGTATAGCTCAAGTGTCAATTGATAAGGGCTACAATTGTATCCTGAAAGACGCCACGGAAAAGGGTTTAGTTCGGGGACATAATCAAATATCCAAAAACTTCCAGACTGGAGTGAAGAGGAAGCGTTATTCAACGTAATTTTACACCAGGAAAAAAATGTTGCTTTGATTTTAAAACACTGTAATCTTACTTGTATTTTTGTTTTCAGCGCTGATATTGAAAAATTTCATGCCAATCTTTCCATTCAACTCGACTATAAGAAATTTGACCGCCTGCCGCTTCTAGATGACCATGCAAAAAGTGGGAAAAAGTTTTTTTCTAAATAAATAAAAATATGTGTATAATAATAATAATTATTATTAGCCAAATACCAAATTTGAAGATGAGATAAAAGATTATGTCCTACTTGTGTCGGTGAGTTTGAGCTGGGTGCATGACCAAGTTAATAAAAAAAACTTAATAGAAATAATGATTATATTAATGAGTGTTAAAGCTATATTTTTAAGTGCAGAAAGTGTATGTATGATCATTATATAGAGATAAATGTGTTAATTAGTAACTTGTTCTTAGAAAGCCAATGTTTTTATTTTTGTTTGAACTGAATTTACATCATAACATTTGCTGCTCATGTTCATCATTAGCATCGTTACTTTACATTCACATCGTATCTTTTCATTGATAAGCATGGATTGGAGGGCAAGCAGGTTTTGGTGGACATTGCAATTCCTGAGCCGTGTCCGGTCCTTTGGTTTCGGCAGTGTAAAAACAACACTCTGTTGGTAGCTGCCGTTTACAAGAATCCGGAACTTCTTCCCAACATTCCCAATTGGGCTGAGGGAACCTTGTCTTGAGATAAGTGGTAAGATTAGCCGTGGGATCCATACAACAAAGTGTATTTCTTTTGCGCTCCTTTGGCTTATGTGCCAAAACTTGACAGCGGTCTGTTGGGATTGCGATGGGATTTTGTTCCATAACTCTGTATTCTCCTCGAGGCCATATTTCTGCCCGATTTTTAATGCAATCATCTGGGTGATGATAGCACAGGCTTCCGCCAAGAGGTTCCTCTGTTATTGGATTTATGGGCCAGTGATAAGCCTTTTTAAGTTTGATAAGGCCAGAGTTAAGGGACTCGGACATGACTGGGTCGTCATCAAACTTAACCACTTCGTTTACAAGAGTACCCTTCAGTAAGTCTGTTTTGGCGAAACGGTGCACTTCCCTATCAACTGTAGGCTTTGGAGGTACCGGTGGACAACAACGACGCCTCCATTTGAAGTCCCGATGAGCAACACTCTTGGCTTTAAGCATATCTCCTTGTCTGCCATATGGTAGCACTCCCTCTAGGGGATCAGAATTTCTACACAAGAAAAAATCAGAATCAATTATTGTTAAAGGCTGATTAAATATTTTAGTTATTTTTAATTTACTTATATGTATTTACAAGTAATGCAGATTGGTTCGGTCCGCTAAATGCAAACGATACGCAGGTTCGGGGCGCTTGTCATTCTGACGATATCTAAGAAATGCGGGTCGACTGTACCCGTGTTTATCAGGACCACAAGCGCCGGTACGCATAGCCTCCTATAAAAAAAAGTTTAAAATAATAATATTTGCATCCCAAACCATCATTAGCAATTATTATTGTATCTACATATATGTAAGCAACGTACGCAAGAAGTGGGCTCGGGCCATTTGAAACCCAAGTCACCCAGCCGTCTATAAGTCGAATATGACGTGTTGAAAACCTTGTCATTTCTCACATCATAGTCGTATGGCAAGGTCAAGTAAAAGTTTTCCCTGTGACATAATTTTAGGTAGTAACTTTGCTGATTGTCAATTCAAAATTTGCATTTTTTTAAACTGAAAATTCCAAAGTTTGTGAAACGTACCATCCTGTTCTATCCAACACGCAAGGGTTATAAT
This sequence comes from Zhuqinia jingwanae, assembly GCA_027744095.1. Classification (NCBI taxonomy): domain Eukaryota; kingdom Metazoa; phylum Arthropoda; class Collembola; order Entomobryomorpha; family Paronellidae; genus Zhuqinia; species Zhuqinia jingwanae. The sequence continues at coordinate 5,790 of JAHZNC010003882.1, read as the reverse complement.
AGCGTTGTCCACCACGTAGCATACGTGTTCCCCATCGGAATGTGGTTTCCCGTTTGGATTGCAACCAGTCTTGAATTTCTCTCACTTCTTGGTCATCCATTTCTTCTTAGGCTCCCTCAGGCAGATGCGAAATAAAGATCTATATAATTTCAGGACTTACAATCTCTGAAATGTAGTACAGTACGGTGGATATAATAAAATTATATTTGGCCCAGCCAAACATTTGGTTGAAATGTATATTATTTTGTTACAAAGTATTTTTTTCCAATTTGATTTTTTTGGCGAAATGTATTTTGTAAAAGAAATATTCATTTGTGTGGGATTTAAGAAAGCACCCATATGTGCCTATGACAAAATGATAAGATTTAGTTTTATATAAATGCCCGAGTTTATTCAAAAGTTGCAATATTGCTGTATTCTTGGTTCATTTTGTTCACGAATTTTAGTATTTAGTAATTTTTTTTATAAATGATCAATAAAAAAATGCATAGGTATATACATATATACATATTCATATACATTCTGTATACATATTCATAATTATCACAATTTAAAAACTAAACTTGACTGCCTTCTTCTCCTCATTTGCATGTTCATGCTTTGGTCTAATTTTTGGTATAAAGTCTGCTGGTGGAGTAGGCGTCAAATATGGATTGTTCTTAATTTGCTTTATGAAGTGTGCATACACGCCCAAGCTTTGAGGATTTGTGAAGGGTCTGCTGGCTTCCGATTTCTTTTTCCACGCGTCACGAACTTCGCGTTCAGTACTGGTTTTAGCAAGAAGAGAAATGCACCAGAGCCAATCACAAAAGATGAACTGTGAAGCAAAAGCGAACATTTTTTTAAAAAGTCAAACAAAAATGAATGCTATGTAGTAGATAATTATTTATTTAATTACATCAAACTGCAAATTATTTTCATGCTTCCCCTTGCACAACTTTGGATACAGTTGGTGTATGACATTAATAACATCCTTAGTACTAATATTCTCGAAATGTTGATACTTCCTCCGTACCGGAATACACTTGTAGTCATCCGCCCACAAAAATGGTTCCGGCACAAGATCATCTTCAGCAAAAGGAGTGCCTTCCGTGATAAACTCAGACATTGGCAATAACTCCTCCTCACTATTCGTCCCTCTCAGTTCTGCAAGGACCTCTTCACTGTTTACAATTGGCATTGTTGGAGTATAACCTGTCACCTCCGTTTCCAATCCTTCCAAACCCCCGGTACACTCTATGGATAACGGATCATCCCTGCAGATCTTCAAGAGCCTTAATGTCGTTTCACTATTTTGTGCTTGTCCGCCCAAGTATTCACTTTCAAACTTTTGTTCAAAATTCCCTGTATCCCCTCCAAACTCCATGCCTGCATACTCCTCATCATCGTTAGCAAATTTCTCTTTTAAAGTTTCCAGTAGTTCATCTAGGTTTACGTTGTGGCTAAGGGGTTCTGGACAGCGGTGCCACCAAAGAGCATCCTTTTTTGCAGGGAACATCAAGTGGGGGACGGCGGTCCGTAGGAATTCCTTTCCTTTCACAATGTCTCGTTCTTTTAGTCCTTTGAAGGCGTCATACATGTCCACCAAGGCGGGGAGCGGCTTGGGCATTACTGGTAGATTGGAGCCCGGTTCTCGTCTCAAACAGGGCAATAGCTTTTTATCCAAAAATTTTTCAAAGCATTCGCTTATTGAAAAGCCACTCAAGAAGGGGGATGTGGTGGTCGATTCATGGTAAATCCCCGTCTCTTCCCCATCGTTCGTTTTCTCACCGAGGAAGCCAACAGATTTTCGATAGCTTACATCTAAAGAATAAATTACAGCTTATTTTCATTGCCTATTTTAAATCAATAATATTGGTTTGCTTTTAAATCTCTCCAAACCATCTTCATCCTCGTCGTCTTCCAACATTTCATCTTCTGCTTCTTCGCCTTCCTCCGTAGAAAAGTCCTCTTCATCTATCCCAGCAATTGGTCGACTCAAGGGATCCGTTTCGGCCAAATGATGTTTAGTCTTTCTCCCTTTCTCATTCTTTGAAACCTTTGAATGTTTCTCATCATCCCCTCCTCCTCCTCCTACTTTATGAGAAACCCGTTTTGTCACAATCCCCAAATTCTGACTACCCATCTTACTCCTCTTAGGAGGCTCACCTGCTCCTTTCCCTTCCCCAGAACTAAAGGACCCTTTGCCGTCCCCCACCACAGTAGCGACTGTAGTTTTGCTAGCAGCATGTATCACGGTTATAGATGGTGTGACCCCTTCCCCCATACCACCATGCTTAGTCTTATTATGCTTTCCCTTTGTTGCGTCGTTATCTTTTGTTGCCACAACGTTCGGAGTGCTTTTAGTTTTGTGATGCTTAGACTTTTTGGTATGCGCAGTTTGCTGGTCATCCGCAATGAGGTTTGGAATGTATTGTTGCATCGTCGCTTGCTTGTGCTGTTGATGAAGCATTGTCCTTCTATGTTCCGCAAAGCTAATCCCGCCCCTTAAAGTTGTATCAGACACAGCCGGGGCCTCCATTTGTTGATACGTTCCACTCTGATTTTCGTGTATTGCATGTTGCCTTATTCTCGGAATATCCACAAAGTATGCCACCGAAGCCACAATTAAAGCTTGAAGGAACTGCCACAAATAAATGGGCTCAAAGGGGTTATGTCTTGTTTGAAATGAAAGTGGGGGCGTTTCGCACCAAATCTTGTCGTAGTAGGCCATCGTGACTTCGTCCAAAATGTTATCGCAGTCACGGAGAAGTAACCAGAGTCCAAAGCGGGTAACAGGATTCACACCATCCAAACTCTCGGGTTTTTCTAGTTTACCTTTCATGTGTTCTGGTTCGTCAAGCCTGCTATATTCCCTGTGGTGGCGTACGTGATAAGAGGTGTCGTGTACCGTCGATTGAAACTCAGGAGAAGACGACCTTACAGACGAAGATGGCGGTGGATGCTTACTCGGCCGATTATTCGTTTTCTTCATATACGCTGGGTACAATCCATGCTGGCCGTATTTTTGACTGTATTCTCCCGCTCGATGATACAGTTTCCGGATGTAAGGCAGGTACTGCTTTGTTATCTCCAACAAAGCCTCCTCCTCCTTGTTATCTTTAATTTCAGCACCCCCTCCACCTCCCCATTTCAACTTAAATCGTACCGTAAGCCATTCCGTCAATCCAGCGTAATCACACTCATAAGTGGGCGCATGCAGAGGAACGTCGCTCCCTCCCAAAATGCTCCCCGCTCTAAACAATCCCACCAAAATGTCACCCGCTGGATTTATAAACATTCCCTTTCCATGCCTCTGCCCATTTTTCCACCGTCCCTCATAAACGCTCCCACATGGATATACCATTTTCCCAATTCCCTCTCTCCTTCCATGAACCCAGTTCCCTTGGTAGACATGCCTTGTCGGGAAACTATTCGATGCGGTTCTCTCTAAATACCAGATATGCTTACCAAATCCGTGGGGCACCCCATCCATCCAGTCTCCCCTGTAAACCTGCCGCTCTTGTAACCAAATCATGATTCCATACTCATTCCTCATCCCTCCTACCCAATTTCCCACATATCTATCCCCCGTTGAATACTGCCTTGTACCCACCCCTTGCGGAAGTCCTCTGTCCCACTGACCTTCATAATAGTCGTTATCATCGTCCTCTGGATCATACCACATTTTTCCATGGCCATGTGGCAGGCCATTCAACCACTCTCCCGCATACGTGTTCCGTCCATCCCCTGAACTGTATACTCCCCATCCCGTCCTTTTCCCGTAAATGAAGTGACCATCGTAAATGCACCCATCCGGCCAATGGATACTTCCCGGTCCATGCATCAAGCCATTAGAAAACTCCCCTTGGTAAACAGTCCCATCTTGCCAGCAGTATCTTCCAGGCCCTTCAAAATACCAGTCCTGGAAATTTCCGGTGTACACATGCTTTGTTTTAAATACCACCCTCCCATAATCCACCTTTTTCCTGAAGTGTCGTTCATCGGCTTCCACAAAATACTCTCCTTTTTTTACCGGCTGACCGTTGTCTCCCTTAGGGGGAGGAGATAACACCTCTAGTGAATCCACCACATAGCCCATGGCAAAAAGCTCGTCAAAAAAGGAAAATCTTTTCTTCTCCCAGTCATGTAACTCCCACCAACTATTCTTCATATTTTCGTCTATAGCATAGCTTCTTAGTTTCACCTCCGACAAAACCCCCCTCACCAAATCCGGATGCTCCATACCAAACTTACATGCACCAGCAATGTCCTCACAACTTACGTATTTTTCTTGAAACTTTCTCCATTTGCTCTTGTCGCCCTTAACTTGAAAAGCTTCCAATTTCGGATCAAACTTGTCCTCAAAGGGGATCGTCAAGTCGGGCTCGGAGTGATAACCCCTCAGTCTAAAGACCCTGCAGGGGCTGTCAAAAGTTCGCACAATGGAGAAACTAATTTCTTCCCATTTTTCACGGAGCATGGTATTCCGGGATTTTATCGGGGCCACATCAGTTTCACCCTCTTCCTCCCCATCGCCCTCAAAGCCTTCCTCTGTCGAGTTATACGAATAGAAATCTTCGCCGTCCTCATAAATGCCCATCTCATCATGTTCCTCCATCAGCTCGAGAGACTCTGTTTCATAAAACTCCTCCTCAACTGAACTAGGAGGTGGAGTGTGATATCTTTTACCCTTTCCACCTTTTGAGGATGTTGATTGCTTGTCATCCTCGGCTGGTGACTTTTTTGGGGGACTGTGGTTGACGGTAGGGTTGGAAAGCCGGAAAATTTTGTGCCCTTCGTCATCAGCATCCACGTGTTCAATGACTGGAACATTGTGATGCTTTTTTGAATCCTCCTTGATTTCCCCTTCTCCGGAAGTCGCATCACTCGTTCTCTTTCCAGATTTGCGGCTTTCATCCAACGTTTTGTTCGTTTCACCCCCGGATCCTCGGCCACTTTCCCCTTGCGAATTCTTGACGATTTTTCCAGATTGTCTTCTATTGTCCCGTGAGGATTTGCTGCTTTTGGTTTTGTTACTTCCTCCGGCTGGCTCTTCTGATTTTCTATTTCCCCTAGCATCCCGACGATTAACGTCTTTGGATTGATCTTGGTCATGGTGGTCTATTGTTTTTTCATTACCTCGAGCAGCCTTCCCTTGCTTCCCCGAGTCATTGCGACTACTGCCACCTTTGCTTTTGAATGATGAGTTATCATTGTTATTGTCCTCCATTTCCTCCTGCTAAAACACTTACACTTCTTATTATTAGGAATACGAATGGCTAGTATACCTTGAGAAATTGAAAAAAAGTGCTGTAAATTGATTGTTGTTCCATGCAAGGTTTCTCTTCATGTAGTCTCATTCAGCTCCCGTGATGGCGATAAAACAAAGTTACCCTAGGAATCTTATGGGAGTCGTGAGTCTCATGTGATTTAACATGACACAATATTATGCAATTTTATTTTCTTAGGGTGAACCCTAAGAAAGTATTGCAGACTGAAATTTTCAGTAACAATGCTCAACAGCTCAACCGATGTCTGAATGAACTCAGACGTAGTTTTAGACGTAATAATAAAATGAAGGCAGAAAAACTGTAAAAGTAGGGCTTTTTGGTTCGACTATGATTAGCTAATTCAATTTCACAAAATATTGAAGATATAGGACGTAGAATCAATGAAGCCACTGGTGAACCGCACTCAAAATCTATCCTGTTACAAAGAAGGGGGGGGGGGTAGATAATTTTTATTATCACTGTCATTTACATGATTGCCAAAAGACACAGTACTTAAAATTTTAAATGGATAGAATTA
>JAHZNC010003881.1:0-12480 GCA_027744095.1 Zhuqinia jingwanae | reverse complement strand
TTCGATCAGTCAAAACAGCCATGTCATTGATAATGAAAAGCAGAGCGCCTTTGGAGGAAGTTCTTTTGGCAGTCTTTGCAGAAGCGGAAGCTACAGTCAATTCGAGGCCATTTACTGACGTACCTGTCGACCCAGATTCTACGGAGGCGCTAACACCGTTCCACTTCTTGATTAAAACTTCTAGTACTATCCACCTGGAATATTTGACATGTCTGAAGTGGACCTGTGGATACAATAGAGAAAAAGCCGTATTTTGGAAAAGATGGGTCTAGTTACGAAAGATGAACGAAAAGAATACATTCTTACGTTACAACGGAGAGTTACAATGACCATCATTGGAAGTAGGAGACATCGTAGTTGTTCTGGACGAGAACCTGAAGAGGAACACTTGGCGTATTGCATTGATCACCCAGATCTTTCCGGGAAAGAATGGAGTAGTTCGAGTAGCTGAAGTAAAGACTTCCAAGGGAGTATATCGTCAACCAGTGGTAAAACTTGGAAAATTGGACGTGAGAGCAGATACCGAGGATTGGTATCACTTGTTCGAGAAAGTTCAAACAAGTTGCGTTATGTCGCGTTGAAGTTTTTAAGCTAATCATTTTTTGGTGTATGTGAAACTAGACTCTTTTGTGCTATGACCTGGTGTCGTGTATGCCTTTCACTAAATGCTTGAATGAATCCAAAACCTTCCTTCTAAAAGAACAGTTAAGCACTGGTAAGGACGATTGCAGTAACCGGGATAAAGGTACGAATAATAGCGCTTGCTATGCATGTAATTTCTATAATATCGGATAATCTTTAGTCTTTTGTTTAGATTGCTGATGTGGAATGCATTCTTTTATTTTCATGTTTTCTTTCTCCTAAATCTTCATGTACTTTTATGCAAAGTTCATGTATTGCACGCCATTCTTATATATTGACAAGACCAACATTTTCTTCCTACTATAATTGCATGCATATTGCATGCAATTTTTTACGGCCTATTCTTCAGACAATTTGCATTTAATACGAACCTATTTTAATTATACCAATCATAAATTTATTAACCATAAATCGTTACAAAGGATTACATAATGTGAAATAAGATGCCTTTTGCGCAATATGTTTACGACATCTAACGTAACAAGCGTTCAGCCATTCTCCCAAAACAGTTTTGAATCCGTCAATGTGTTGCTAGCCTTGATTGCGTTGCATTTCGTTTTGCGTTTTATAAAATCGCATATTAACTCATTTGTAGTGTTACGAATCAAGCTTCGTATCCGTACGTTGCAAGTTACAGGTAGCAACGCGTCAAATACAGTGTTGCCGGACAATCAATGTATAATGTATACACTTGGCGTCGGCGGTGGTCGGCTTAGCGCACAAAACCATATACCATGGAGTATATAGAAATTATGTAGTAATTTGACGTCGATAACAAAACTACATTATTCAGTAAAAAAATTGAATCCCGTATGAGTCTGATCATTTCCATATTTATTTTTTACCTACAGGCCCGTACCCTTCAACCTTGGATAAACTTCATCCTGCTCCACCTATACTGAGGAGATCCATACACAACATTTCAAAACATTAAAGTTTCTGTCCTAAGATTAATTCTGGTTTGTCACGAAGGATTTAACAAGGATTTTTAATAATAATAATAATGTTTTGATATAAGCTGTTGCTAATCAATGTATTATGAGAGTATTAGCAACATTTAACAATGTTTTTTCAAAGGTTTTAGCCAGTAAGTTTTTAATAATAATAATATTTTGATATAAGTTGTTGCTAATCAATGTATTATGAGAGTATTAGCAACCATTTAACAATGTTGCTCTCAAGAATTTAGCCAGTAAGATTTTTAACAATTATTGTTTGATATAAATATTTGAAAATTTGGTTTTATTTCATTTTTTACAATTCATTGCACTTAAACAGCTTAAATCTCTAGCAATAAATATGGCTTTGCGTATTGAAATCGAACAAATAGTTTTGAATTTAATGATTTTTTTCGTTCATGCATCCTATAGGAAGTGATGTGTGCTGAAGTCAGGTGTGATTTTAGTGGTGTGATGTGTTGTGCTGGAGTCAGGTGTGCTGTGCGCTGAAGTCAGGTGTGATGTGTGCTGTAATTTTTTCCGCGCGGTGTGCTGAAAAACCAAACGGTGTGCTGGAGTCAGTTGTGCTGTGTGCTGGGGTCTTTCTGCCACTCCTCCACATTCTTAATTTATGGATGAAATGTTTTATGTACCCTAATTTCACGCTTTCTGCTAATTTTGTTGTAATCTTTTTTGAAATGTTTAAATAAAAAAGCTTTACCAGACATATTGTTGAGAACTTTTATTCTGTAATTGATTTGGTAAGAGGTACCCGTCAATGTTTTAGCATACAATTTTTATGCTAATACTTGCCTATTGCACAGGATTATATATGTACCTGAATAAATGCTATGATATAATCACCATTCACCATTTATGTTAGTATAAGGACTTAATTTTTTGCTCACCGAGTAGTCTTCAATTATGTAAAGTGCTTGTTCTTGTCTAACAGTCAACTATGTATGTACTTCATTTCCATAAAACATTACTTTGGCAATTCATACATGCATATTTAATATTTTGTGTCATATAAGCCTTTAAAAAATTCACTGCCTATAATTCTTTTAGCTTCTAGAAACATGAAACCATATTGTGTTGACACAAGTGAACATGTGTATTTTCGCCAGACTCGGCTTTTGTTTGAAACCATCCACTCGTATTTTCTAAAGCTGGAAGTTAGTAATACAAACCACATTGTGGCTCTGAAAACAAAAAAAAAAATTGAAGTTAAACAACAAATATTGCAAACCTCTTTAAACGTAAAATATTTTATCCAACAATTTAAAAAAAATATATTCTTTTTCTCCCTAAATGACATCAAACACTCGCTCGCTCGCTTGCTGAAACAAATACCTCGATTTAAAGGGGAGTTGTAGTTCGGGGGGTTAGCTAACGTGTACTATAATTTGGTTTTAGTGAGCATATTTACGATAAGGAATAAACTCTAGTCCCATCGCCAGCTGTCGGCTTGATTTTTTGCCATAAACAAAAAAATGTATTTGGATCAAATGTGAATTGGTCCTAAATTTCTAATAAAAAGCTGCAAATTGGCTTGGTATATTTTTTCGTCTTTTGCAACACACAAATTGTATATTAAAGTTCACGCTCGTCAAAACATAAAAAAATATATATTCCAACTTATTTCATAGACACGTCAGACTTGTTGTATTGATTATCGATCCTAACATTTCTTGCACGATCTGGAGGCCGATTTTTGTCAAACAAAGCCCTGTCGACATGCTTCGTTCAAAATTTGTTGCGTTGTTGTATTTTAGCTTAGGCATTTGTGCAAGAGTGAGGCGTGTAGCTTATAAATTTACAAAGCCATTATATGAGCAACCATCTCCACTGACACTTGACATAAACGAATTTATTGATGTATTTGGGCCTCAAAAGTGTTTCATTTTGATTGACAACCAACCCGAATATCAAATAAGACAACTTAATTATCCTATAATATTGCGTAAAATTGAATTTGCCACTCTGAAGACGAAAACTTATAACTTAAGCGTGTCACTTGGAGCTAATCATGGTTTAAGAAACACGTCAACGTTTTACAAGGGTTGCCTTGCCAAAGATTTTAAGGATGGAGCCTACTTGGAAGGAAGTTTTATTGATAAGTTTGAATTTTGTGTGGGAATTAGTTTTTCAGCATTTGTTCCAAAAAGCAAACCTTGGGACTGTCAAGTCCATTTTGTGGCCAACCCCTTACTTCAAAAGCAAGCCTATCAAGAAAAAGGAAACGCCCGGCGGTACTACTACCTAGTTCCGCAAGTTTTTGAAATCTTGGATTTGAGATATTTATCATCGCATGTGCTTCCGAGCTCTAGACCAACGGCCAATGTATTTTTATTTGAAGATCAAAATACAGAAAACCAAACGCATTCTATTCTGGAAGCATGGCAATTTCAGCACCAGTTTAAAGAAAAATACATTCGGCATGATATCATCGCTGTTGCTGTTTTAAAACATTCACCAAATTCACCAAATTTAAAGATTGCATCGGTCGCTTTATTATGTCCCCTATGTGCCCATGAAAAAATGACTAGCCAAGTTGTGATTCAACAGTTTTCAAGTCTTGACCACATGGGGGACATGTACAGTGGATATCCGCCCCCAGGAAATGAACTGCGTCTTGTATTATCAGGAATGGACGTTGTGACAGGGAAAAACATAGTTAATTGCAATTTTTTTACTCTAAAAGAAACTCTGATTGACATACGACTAGATTTGGTCGAAGATTTAATTGCTTATTCGTACGCTCAAGTGTGGAATAATGTGTTTCAAAATTACAGTTACATGGAATGGTCGCTTGAGAACAGTAAAAATATCTGCACACGAGGGACTCCGGATACCTTCGACTTAAAGAATGAATTTAGCCATATAAATGCAGGAATTGCAATGGAAAGTTTATATCTTTTGAAAGTATACCCGTTCTATATTGAGGATAAAATAAGTACATATAGATTTATCAGCTGCGGGCCAAAGGATACCTCATATCTCCCATTTGAAGATCTTGTCAGCGTATTTGATCACTTTGTGTGGTGCTCTGTTTTGGCGTCTCTATTTTTTTTGAGTGCATTTCATAGCATGCTGGGGCGAGAATACGCACTTAGTTTAGGCACTCTTTTCAAATGTTTTGAAACTTTGATTAGAATTCTTTTGACGGTAGATGTACCAGCAAGCAGACAAGTTGTTCGAAGTAAAGTAACGCACATCACCATCACGTGTTTTGCACTCGTTGGAATAGTTTTGAGCAATGCGTATAAAAGTGACAACGTGTTCCGGTTGGTGCAACCACGGCAGTTTGTTCCGTATGAGCAATTCAGCCAGCTTTTGCAGCACCATTTTACAATTTATTCCCGCATAAAAATCGTACACAACGGAGGTTTGTACAAACCCTTCAAATCACCAACGTTTACTTTGCTACGCCATGTGGTACACGTGTATGATCGCTATGATTTTGATTTGCATTCTGAGATCCAGTTCTTAAGATGGTCTTTCCCTTTAGCGACAGTTGTAGACGAATCGGTTTACAACAACACGAACCTTCAACTTTTTGATGTTGCGAATGCTACTGAGGCTATTGAAAAGCTTTCTAAAAACAAGACCCGCAATGATACTATAAAAGAAATTATGCACTTAGGCGATGAGTGGTTTAACGAAGCAGTTCGTAAGGACGACGAAAACGGATTGTTTGTGAGATTAAGCACTTGCAACAAAATTGGAATTGTTATGCCAACTCTTAAATGTCTAGAATTTGAAAAAAGGTTAGCCACAACTGAAGGTGTAACATCCAACTTTGTCGATGTAGGTTCAGAAGTTTATTTCAAAACGGAACACGTATTTTGGTTTAACGGGCACTTTCCTCCTTACAGCTTAAGTCGTCTAAAGGGTCTTTTGGCATCTGGGGTTACGGAGTGGTGGCAAAATTTGGTAGCTCAAAGACTAGTTCGTCATCAAAAACCGACTCAGGTTCGTGCTGCGGCAATGTCAGGAAATATTCTGGTCATATTTGTGGTACTGTTAATAGGAATAGGATTTTCTCTCTTGTGTTTTGCGATGGAATGTCTCGAAGTTACGCAAATCTCCGTTTTATTTCTTTACTGGGTATACAAACATATACTACAACTTTGGAAATGGCTAGCCTTAAAAATTCAAATAGATTACTTTATGACGCCTAAATTTTTGATTGTTTTAGTATGCACGATTTGTTTTATTGCAATTTCATTAATCTGAATATAGTGATTAGGAAATTTTCAAATTTATAATTTATTTTCATATACCAAAAACATAACTTATAAATATTTAACTTCAATTAACACCAAGCAAATTCCACGGTGCGGTTTTAAACCTGTAATAAATATACGTGAGTACGTTCTGCATGTTAGGTCACATATATTGCTAAATAAAACAAGGCAAGTTTTCTTAAAAAATATTTGTAGCGTCAAAATTTACAAATAGAGCACAGTTGAAAATCTTGCACAACAATGTATATTTCTGTAAAATTCCAAAAATGTATGTGTATATTAACTATTATATGATTGGTTTTTAACAAATTATTTGTTTAAGAAGGTTAATTCACTACACACAAAATTCTTTTTTATCCCAAAAATCGAATAATTGCAAACAGCGAAATTATTATATTTTAAATCAGCGGATCTGCAGCAAATGAACAAATTCACATCACCACGAAAGTTAAACTGACAATATCTTCAAATCTTACACCACCGCCACCACGTGGCGTACTACTCAACGTGGCGTACTTGTGACGGAAAAAAAGTTAAATTTGGAAATTGGAAATTGGAAACAGGATTACTTTAACAGTGAATTTAGTTTTTATTTTGTGAGTTCCATATAGGCAGCATATTACTGTTACGCAAAGGAAACTTACAAGAAATCAGCTAGTTGCATTTGTTAACATTATTCGTTATTATCGTTTCCCCTCATTTCTTTACCAAAAACCAAAACAGCCAGTTGGTTTATAGTACAGAATTGAAGAAACTGGCTTTTTATTTGATGTTTCAAGTTCCGTTTTTTAAAGTGCCGTTCTGCTACATGGCACACGAGTCTTTATCTCTGGGTTTATTTTCTGGTCTTGAGACTAAATAAAAATATGCTTTATAAAAAATGTAGTACTTTTCTGCTCCATAACTCAAATGTTGACAGCAGATTCCATTGTTGAGCTAAACTGTCTGCACTTTTGTGCAATTTTGTTTATAAATACGTTTTAATTTTTTTTGGATGGAATCACATTTTAAGTAGACTTTAAAAAATTCATTTTTATTATTCATGTATGCATCCTAGTTAAGCAGGTCTAACATACTTACCATTACCATTACCTTATACGTCGCATCTAATCTCTTTACATTCGTTTCAATTTTTAGTACACACATATATGCTTTTTACAATACCTACATACATTCTTCACGTTTTCAACGTTAAACACACAACAACGCTTGTGCATTAACCCCAAAGACACAAGCCCTTAACAATTAAACCTTCTAGTAAAGATGTAAAATGCGAGCGTCATTCATTCAATCACTCAAATTTAGTATTTCTGAGATATTAATTTTTGAGTTATTTTGACGGTGCAGAAATTATTATCTGAGTTGGTAAAAATTGGAGAGAATACAGTATATAATGCCTAAGTTTTTACAATTAACAAAAGGTATAGTTTATTAATTTTTAAAATTACATACATAACATAACTGTTTGATGATTTCATCATAAAAGTGTTTGATTAAATGCGGTGGTTATCATTACAATGATTAGAAAAATAACAAAAAATTAGTAACTAAATTAGTAACAATTATTATTATTATTCTTTATTAGCAGATCTATCACAATTTTACAAGTGAAAAAATCCATAGGTAGAAAAAAAAATGTTAATTACAAAACGTAAAAAATATATGTGATACATTACATGGGGAGAAAACAAGCAATGTTAACTCAAAAAACCCAATTAATGACAGAAAACATTTATATATCTCAATAGGAGACATAATTTTGAATAACTATTTCTTAGGATCATCTCCATCTCCCGTAGTAAGTCTCCTTGCCCTGTAAGATCTTACAAGTACACCTTTCGGCCAGCGTAACGGATCCAAAATTTGTGACAATGTTGGAAGTATATCTAATGTCTAATGTACAGGCATATAATCTACATGACATGCTTTATGTATAAATATTTAAGCAATATTTATAAACGTGCCAATAATCAACACTTCACTGAATCATAGTATATCCCTTAATTAAAACTCAAACTTATTTAATGGAAAAAACACGTGAAGGCTAATATAGAGGTCAGCTGACTAATTAGCCATTTTCTACTTGAAAACTTGATCCAAAAGAACACAAGCCAGTGGGGATCGTTGCAAGTTTCCCATCCATTTTTTGTTTCCTTTCAGCTTTTTAATCTCGTTTCTGACCCGGAGCATCTTGAACCAAAAAAAAATTATTTACCTTGAAAAACGATAATTACTAGTAAACAACTTAACTTACAAAAATATATCACTACTACTAACTAATATATTTTTGTAATTTAGTTAGTAATTTAAATTACACTAGTAATTTACTAGTGTACTTACATAAGCGTTACTATATCCAGAAAATCGTCTCTCTGCAAGAGATTTGATATCGTGAACTCGAATACCAGATCTTGCCAGTTCCATTTCCTCTTGGGTGGCTGTGGTAAGCTGGCTGAAGCCATCATCATAATCATCATCATTAAAGTAGTTATCGCGATTCATTGGGCTAGAATTATTTCCTGCGCCTCCACGACATCCTCCCCCATTTGCCCTGTAGTGGCTCAATGACTGAGCAACCTCAGTTGTTTCTTCCTCTTCACCGTTGCTTTCGTACATTTCATTTCCATTTCCATATTGGGCGCCATCATCAAAGAACTGGGAATCGTCTACTTCCATTTTTATTGCGCCAACAGATGTAGGTTTGGCCATGTCAACATTATTAGGCACAGAATTTCTCTTGCTGCTGTTGGCGAGATTACGTGGAGATCCACGACGTGTAGAAAGAGACGCGACGTCCACAGTTTGATCATGGAGGCGTTTCAATCGGGTGCCATGATGAAGTTGCTGAACGCACCGGGTTTTTGGTGGTAGTCCGTTGGCAGTGTGGTAGCGTGGTTTCAAATAGTTATCATCACGGTGAAAGCGCTGAAGAGCTGCTGATCCATTGGACGTGGAAATGGCGCCTCCCCGTGTAGCAATCCCAATGTTTGGTCGACGATTTGCTTTGGGATCCTGATAAACTGACCTGGGGACTGGCACGTTTCGTTTCTTTAGATTTTGGGGACTGGTACCAGGTGAAGTACTTCCACCGTTGGACCAGAAGCCCTGTATCGTTTCGATGAACTTGGTCCATTAGGGCTCAAGTTTAAATTGCGAGGATGGCACAGCCGAGCGGTGAAATGCTTCCTTCGTCTATCGAACTTGTCCGTATAAGTGCTTATCTAAGAAGGTTAACCAATAATTCCAGGTTAGGTTTCAACTAGTTCATAAAAATTAAAAATCCAAGGTCTTAGAAGTTCCTTAAAGTTTTCAAATTATTTACCCGCTCAGTAAGTTCAGCACGCCATCCTTTTCCAAGTTTGGGGGCAGTTTGGGTGTATTTTGATGTACACACAAAGATGCCTTCATCCAAGCTGATCTACACAATTTTTAAAGCAAAAACAATACACATAATTATTAGTTTATTATTGCATTCTTACTTTCAAGTTTTAATTTTTTTAGAAAACTAAAAACCAAAGTTAATCAAGCTTACATGTAGTCCAATTTCGTTACTGAGTAGCTGTAACCACGTATTGCTCAGCCGTGTTTCCACATACATGGTCCTGGGGATGATAGATTTGGGACCCATGATAACCAGTTTGATGGTTTCATTACTGGCACACCGTCGTGGCTTGACCATCTTGACAATTTCAAGAACTTCTCCACCCTATAATATATATCTACTTTATTTTAAATAGTTTATTACTTTGAAGTAATTGAAGTTTAAGTTTACTTAACAAACTCAACCACAATTACAAAGGTGAATTATAAAAATAAAATAATCTGAATTACAACTACGAAACACTAAAAGACAATACTTTTGAAATTTTCTACTAATTCTTTGGAGGTAACGAAAATACAAAAAATGGAATAGTAGGGAAAGCTCCTAGTTTTCTAAAAAAAACCAACAACAACAATAGATCCACTATATTTACACAGAATTTCTGAAAAAGAAGAATGTATTGGATGGGATTGCAGGTTGGAAGTAGGAAACAGAACAATATAATGCACGTCACATGATGTCCACTGATGGGACGGGTTATGCGTGCAAAGTGGGGTACGTATACCTAAAAGTAGGTACGGGTACAACACATGCAATGTCTTTATTAAAGCAAGTAACTTTTTTTCTGTGGTTGTTGGTGTTGGTAGAGCAGAGCTCTATTGCGCTCGTATTAAATAAATCAAAGCAATTTGAACTTCGAACATATTATTTGTTTTGTACAAGCAACAGCAAGCAAAGCTCTCAGCAGCAGCATAGAGAAGAGGAAGAGATATTGAAGCAGAATGGGGAGCGTTCATACGTTTTGAATCGAAATGATATTTTATTACGAGCATCAAAGAATGCTAGCTATAATTTTGCTCTGTTAATCCTTTGTGGCTTTATATATTTGTCCGTTAACGATATTACAATGAGCGTACGTACCAACTCAGATAATAATTTTTGCAGCGTCAAAATCACTCAAAAATTAATATCTCGAAGCAAAAGTAAGAAATATTTTCGAAAAATTAATATCTCAGAAATACGAGTGATTGAATGCATAATGCTCGTATACATATCTCACTAGAAGGTTTATTTTGTTTATGAATTTTTCTTGATATTTGGGTAACCAACAATTGTGTTTGACTTAAATTGTAGAGTAGAATGTATATGTTAGGGTGTATGTATAATTTGTTATGTCGCGTAGTACTAACGTTCCCATGATTTATTTTTTTGCTTGGGTTGGGTTAGTTATGCCGTTCTTTTGTAACTTTGTGGGAGAGTAGCTGAGCTAAATGTAATTTGTAAAAGCGTATATTAGATTAGATTAGATTAGCACCTTTATTGTCTTTCCTATTTCATACTCATTGTTAAATACAATAATTGCATGGTTTTCAAATAGTGACATTCATGTAAATAAAGAATCTACTAATTTTCTAAAGTAAAGTACTTAGTATACATTTATCAATATTAATATAAGGTTTACACATTACATATTTTTGATTTCATTACATTTAAAAAATTGGTCAATCCCAATTTTAGAGCATTAATCTCTCTAGGAATTTTATTCCACAATATTTTTCCTCTATATGAGCTACACTTCTTATACGTTTCTGATCTAAAATTAGTCAGCCCCATTAAAGGCGTTTCTCTACCTAAAACTTTTTCTGGTAACACTATTTCCTTCCTGAGGTACTTTTTGTACAAGATTTTGTAAATAGTCAGATCACGTCTTTGTATGATAGTTAAAATGTCGTATTTGCTCCTAATGTCTGCAAAATTTATTTTTTCCCTTTTAAGCTGTTTTTTATAAAGTAATGGATGCTCGACTTCCATCAAGAAGTTGTCAACCATTGCTTGCAATTTATTTAACTTGTCTTCTGATTGAATAGCGTAAATATCAATTGCATAATCAATGATTGAGAGTACGTATGCATACAACATTACTCTAACTAGTTTTGGGGTGAGGTATCTCAAGCCTCAAGTGATTGTCTATCAGAACAATGCATCCCCAATTTCCAAGATGCTCGACATATTTGTTGAGTGTGCCCAATGTTTCAAAGTCTGCGTCTGTCAGATATGCTTGCTGATTTCTTTTGAAGTCTGCGTAGAAGCTTTCTATTTCAGTTTGCTTTTCTTTTCTCACCGAAGGATGGGCGAGATATTCTTCCATTGGTACTATGGCCTTCAAAATGGCGTCAGTTATACTAAATTGAACAATCAGTACAAATATCTGCACTATAGCCAATACCTTACCCAATTTGAAATAACAGGGAAGCCCTGGAACTATATGTGGAATTAAAAAAAAATTAGATCTAACTCAGAAGATAATCTAATCTATTGCGACAACGTTTCTAAATACGTCTGGTGATGCACACGCCAGTATATTTCAAGATTTTCCAGATAACACCAAATATATTTACTATTTCTCCACCAAAATGGGAAACCATTTTGTACCAGATCATCCGCGATTTAAGAGTCAGGTGAAAATTATTAAAGCGAATAAAGTTTTTGAGTGTACGAATCTAGGACAATAATGCTTTTACGTTTATTGTGGCCAATGGTGAACACTTAAAATTAACTCAGTATTTGCAACTCCACTTATAAAACTTTTAGAGCGCGGATTTTAGTCTCATTTGTTCTGCCAACTAGGCAAAATTGACTTATTTTTTGTCGAAAATACTGCAAAAATTAAAAAATGCAGATATTTTAAAGGATATTTACAAGCATGCATCAATACTTCCAGGGATATTATGGATAGTAAAATTTGTGTAGGATCACGAAGTTTTTCACGTCTAGCTTCTGGCATATACTTCTTAGACTGAGACTTGGATAAAGTGGGGCACACTAAAACATTTCTTTGCTATACCAAAAACTAATTATTATTTTTAGATACAGTCCAAAAGACGCCAATTTTCTTTTTTTCTTTAGCCATGGCTTAAAAATCTTTTAAAACGAGATTGGTGGTAGCATGAGTTCAGTTTGTTTTACACAACATGTTAGGTAAGCAGCTTTACCCAAATTTATTATTATGAACTGTTTACAGTTCATTATAATTTGGCGTTGTCCGCCGGCCGTCCGTCCGGCCGTCCGTCCGTCCGGCCGGCCGTATGTGCGATAACTCAAAAACTAT
>JAHZNC010003880.1:0-20443 GCA_027744095.1 Zhuqinia jingwanae | reverse complement strand
GGTGCTAAAGTGTCAGTACATGTAGCATCCCAGATAAGACATTGTCCACTCTTCCAAGGTATTATTGTCATTCCATCAGGTCTTCGTCCATCATCTCGAAGGACCCCTACCGGCTCCAATTTGTTTTGTTTTTTAATCGGAAAATGAGCTGATGTCTGGATTCTGTTGTATTGTAGTTTATCTAACAATTTATTTGGTTCTTAAATGTAACTACGGACAATTTACCTAATTATTTTTTAAATTTTATTATCGACATTATATTTTTTTAAATTTTATTATCGACAATATCGACATAATTATAATTTCCAATATCAATAATTTATTGCTTTGAATGTTTTATTTTGGAACTATTCAGTGTTTGCTTTGCTTCTCATTGTACCATGACTGTGATCAATAAGCTTTTCTTCACTGTCAATATTACACTTGCCATCTACCTTCTAATCCTCTTCCAATCTCCAGTGACTTCCATCGAGGAATCTTTTTGCGCCGGGCTGGGCTACATAAATAATTCAAAAACTTGGCAACCACGTGGTGTACGCACAATGGGAGCATCGTCCGTTTTCGCACATCCAACTAGTACCTTCTGGGGAGCTAACCACATGTACTCCGGCTTTAATATACCTGACACAGTGGATCTGGTAATTCAAAGTTTGGAGTACAACTATTTTCACGGAGTCAAAGAACTAAATGGATGGCTCCACCTCAATTTAAGAAGATCAGATAAAAATTACCATTTTAATGCGTTGGCAATTTGGGCCGTAACTAATAAAAGAGAGACTGTAGGAGAATTCGTATATTTGGGTGCGAATGGCTGTAAATCTTCGAACTGGGCCGAGGCTCAACATTTCCTTCCCTGTTCGGCCGTACCCATTGATGCACCACTGCCAACTAATATGTTCGTTTACACAAATCCAAACACCAACGTAAAACTGTCAGAGTTGAACTTACTGTGGCGGGCCAACTGGAACTATTGTGACAAACCTGAATCCTTTCAATTTATGTGGGTAGAGTTATCAACTTAAAATGTGGGTCTACTTTTATAAAACTTTGATCCATTTTCTTTTTGGCCAGATTTGCTATTAGTCCAAATGTCTGGAATTCCAATCCACAAAAGCAATTTCGTCTCGAATTAGGACAACAAAAATACGGCCCTATTGTGTACTTGTCATCACCAATCATTCCAAAATATCATGGAGCGGCCTCACCTATACTGGACAAGTCCAAAATATCATGTTCAAAAGATGTTTTAAAAACACGTCCCCATTGGTTCAAGAGTATACCAAAGATAGAACAACGAGGTATACTAACAAACGTATCACTGGAAGATGCCTTTTTCGAACCGCGCTGGGAACCGAATACGGGCCAGGAAGAAATACAAAATGTTATGAAACGACAAGTTTGCAAAGTGCAACTTACTGGTTTTGTGGGTTTTGGAGGGCGATGCTTGGGTAAGGTGAAGGATCCTGCTTGGAACAATAGACGGGTAACGGGAACCCTACAGCAGCCACCAATTTGTCCACATCCTAATACTAATTTAGATCAGTCAGATGTCAATAAGTTTGTCGGACCCTTTACAATCTTTCTAGAAACAAAAAGAAAAACAAATCTCCTCAAAAATTGTCTATGTCCTGCAGTTCCAACTTCGAACGATGTTGCAACAGAGGCTAATGCTTCTAGTTTTAGAACTGCTAGCGAGAAGTATGTGAAAAACCCAGTGGATAAAGCTGGGTGTAAATCTTATAGAACCGCTGATTATAGCAAGCATGGTTTGTGCCTCGAAAGTTTTGCGGGGCGTGAAGCTTCTGTAAGTGCATGTAACGTTTTATCGAAACTTGTTGCCAGTTAGTCATCAACGTATTATGCAAAATAAAAATTTATATCTTCTTTCTGAAGGGTTCTCGTCAATGGCACACAATCGCTATGCTTTGTACCACAATGGTCCTTGTTCCTGTCAATGGTTTTGTTGCAAGATACATGAAAGGTCCTTTGCCCGTCGGTCATTATGATCGCAAACCTCGCATTCCTGTTAGGGCGTGGTACATTGTAAGTAACCATAAATATTTTTGGTGCGTGCATCCCCTTGCGTGCATCAAAAACTTAATCATCTTGCTAATCATTATTTTGCTAATCAGTTTTCTAATATGGGTTGTCAATATAATAATTAACTTTTTTGCTTTCTCCGAACCAGAGTCACATTCTCTTCATTCTGCCAATATCCTGTATATACATCACCAGCTTGTCTACCATCCACCGCCAAAAGGCAACTATCGGTTTTAGCCACAATGTATTTGCTACAGTACACCGTGGGTTAGGATGGACGCTAATAGTGGTGTTTATTTTGCAATGCTGTCTGGGGGTGTTGCGTCCTCTCAGTATTAAGTTAAGAAAGATATCTATATTTTTTCACTGGCTTGGAGGAGTCATCTTACATTATGGGGGCAGTAAGTTGAGAAACACGTGTACAATAATATTCAACTTTCAAGCTACTCTGCATAATAGTACTATGCCTTCAAATTGTACCACAGTTTTAAAATTTGAACACTTTTGGTTGCATATTTATTGTATTTGTTTATTTTTTTCCAGCAATATTAGTGATTCTATCATACAGAATACCTGCGGCGCCCACTTCGTTCCATAATCTTTTGGACGACGAATACTTTCCGCATTTGCAACATAACATTGCATCAATGATATTAGTTGTTTATGTAGTTGTAGACTTGGGGTTTCATGTTTTTCTAACGGTAAGATCATAAATTGATTTCATTTTACAACTATGTTCAAAATCTTAATAGTGATTTGAATTCGACAATTATGTGTAAAATTGAACTATTTTACAACAGAGATACCTGGTACGTTATGACCGAACCCGACTGGAAATAACGGTGCGTCCATTTTTCCCTGTACTTTTGCCCATAAGAATGGACAATGACTTTTTACGAACATACAGCATCGATGATCTAGAGGTATGTATAGAATAGTTATAGGTGATTGGATTTATTTCAAGTTTAAGTGATGGCGTTAAATTCTTTGTTTCAAGTTTAATAAGAAACAATTTTTGGTTTATGCTTTTGATTTCAGGATGAGCCAAAACATGTGAAAAAGTTCTTTTTTGCGTACTTAATTGCTTGTGTTATCATGTTTGTTTTTATGCTGTTTCTTATACTGTTCTACCGCAGTCGGGCAGACCTTGGATTCGGTCCTATGTCTGTCACGTCCCCAGGATGAGTCGGCGCATAATGCGTCAGATAAGGGGATGCCTTAAAGGAACTCGCTAAACTATTTGCATTGATGTAACTCTATTTTGTAGTTAATAATTATTGTAGTTTTTTTTGTTGAAAATGAAATTAGTTATAAAGAAGAATTTATATTAAATATTCCATGCAAACTAAAAGCAAATATTAAAGTTTATTTTAAAGAACCCATAAAGTCATTAGTGTGTAAAAACGTTTAAACAAATACAGACAGCTTACGATTAAAATTAAACAAATTATAAAATTGTAAAGTACTGTGTCTGCAGGCAACCATATTTAAATGGCAGTGATAATAAAATTATCTTACCCCCCCCCCCTAAGACCGGAAACTCTACATGACATATGTACATATATAGGGCAGCACTTGACCAAGGGTAGATCCAACCACCGAAAAGATTAGCACTTTTGTTGGGAATTGTTCCATTTCCCAGTTCCTACATCAGTAGATGCTCCCGTGAAACGTGAGTGATCATTTATCATTGCATACAGGCTTATCACTTTATATAATCATATCAGCAAAATCACTCTTTCCTCCCTCCCGGATGCATCTGCATGGTTAGCGAACTATCGTACTGGCTTCTGCGCATGCACATATATCTACTTACACTGGTACTTCAAGGTACTGTCAATTAATCAGAGATGTTATAATGGTTTTTGTCATTTTTGGAAATAATTAAAAAAGCAACACCCCCAAATATGGTTATTTATGAAGGCACTCGAGAATTTCACTTTGAATATGTGAAATTTGGTGGGGATTGACACTAGATTGGCCGATACAACATTCGCATTCAGCATATTAATGTCTTATTTTCCCACTCTTAACCCCAATTTACTGGATCTTATTGCCAACATTTCATACCTCAGAGGCTACGTGAGCTGCAATTGCACATGGATTTAAGGAACTTACCTAATTTATGGATATCAATCGACATGGGATGATCTTTGTCATCTTTCCTAAATGCGTCTCTATATAGCGGTGGACGGAACTATACCATGTACCATGTTTGGTGATTTTGTAGTATTAGTAGAAACCAAAGATACAATAAAATATAAGTAGGTAAGTATAAAGGTACCTGAAGCTTGTGTTGATTTTTTTTAAACTCTGTAATAACTCATGACCGTGCTTCTGTTTATATGTGGCATTCCCGTACATTTCAATTTTCAACAAGGGATTCGTTGCAAGCGATGAAAATTGGGTTGTAATGTCCTTACTCCAATGTATTTCAAATGGAAACTTGCAACCTGCATACATAATGTAAATATAACAAACGGCGATGGTGGGGGTGATTCATTATAGTTTCTACAATAAGTGATACATATGTATAACATGATACAAATAGGTCGTATTCCTATTCGGAATGCAAACTGCGTATGAATGAATCCCTTGGCTACAATTTGTTTCC
Organism: Zhuqinia jingwanae; assembly: GCA_027744095.1. Taxonomy (NCBI): domain Eukaryota; kingdom Metazoa; phylum Arthropoda; class Collembola; order Entomobryomorpha; family Paronellidae; genus Zhuqinia; species Zhuqinia jingwanae. The sequence continues at coordinate 15,789 of JAHZNC010003880.1, read as the reverse complement.
ATACAAGCAACATGACGATACTCAAACTGATTTCAACCCAAAAAAGTCATTGCGAATACAGGGGAGCATGTTTTTCATGACAACGACGATGATGATGGATAATAAATCCAAATTTCCCATTTCCTTTTACTTCATAACATTTAAAGTAAAACTTTTTCCTTTCCATTCTGATATTTATTATTTTTTTTAAATTAAACCACCTAGTTTAAGTTTAAGCAAGATGTATACTAATCATCTCATCACTAGCACTACTACGTCAGCAGAAATATAAAACGTATCTTCGACATGGAATATTCAATATTCAAGATTTGCGTTGAAAGTTTCGGGGGAAAATAAAATAATATTTGGAAGATATATTATTTATTTGTCAATTTGTCAAAAACCCACACATGAATTTAATCTTCTTGTTGTATTTATCCTCCTACACGTAGTCAGGAAATGTAAATGGCGCAAACTACACGATTTGTCTATTCACAGGATGTACTCTTTTCTCTAGTACACGTACTATAACACAAAACGTAGTTGTACCTATAATCCGATCCATACACATGTACAAATCTGATACAGCCGATACAGGTCACACCATTCATGGCAAAACTGCTATAATGTGGTATTTTGTTACCACAGGCGTGAAATATATTGTCACTACACTATTGTAATAATGTGCAGTTGCAAGTAAAATCATTAAATAAGGTCAGTCATCAAAACTGACAGGTTGATGTTATATTTATAAAATGCCTTCACTTTCTAGCCACTCCATTCATTAGACATGATATAAACACTGCATGACAAGCTGGAATTACTTATATTATGGTATATGCTGTGTAGGTACTGTTGTATAGGTATACGGTGTAAATACGCTCAAGTACGCTGCAAGTAAAATTGTAAAATCTTAAAATGTCCCACTTTGCCCCATACATTTTTGAGTTTTGACTGAAAGAAATTAAATGAAACACGATTTTCATGAAAATATTTACAAATTGATGTTTATTCTATTTTTTATTTATAAAAATTGATGATTCAACATGTTCCAGTATTTTACAAAATTATTCACAAGTTTTCATCGTATGATTAAAAATAAATAAAATTACACACGCGCGCGCATACATACGAAAATAAGAAACTGCAAAATATTCATAAACTTATCTGTCCCTTATAATAAACCTTAAAATGAATAATAAAAAAGTCTACATTTTCAGTTTCTTACAACTTTTAACAATTAATCCATAAAATCATAAATAGGCACAGATGACAGACAACATTATTATAAAATAATACAGTACAACAGATATACACTTACGCATTAAAAAAAACATCATCATGCGTTTTGATCCTGTTTTAAAGAAAAAATGCATTCAATTTTACCGGTTGGTTCCAATTTGTTTTGTTTGTTGACCATTTAAATCCACTTAAAAGTTTCGCACTCAAGAAAATACCGTTTTTCATGACAAATTATACCTCCTTTTCTACCTATTTACCATGTTTTATATATGTTTTATCACCTTTATCGTCACTCACTCTACTTAAATCATTCTCTGCATATTATTACCCATCCATCAACCTTGTTGAGTTCTCCTTTCTTTGGTTGTATTATAAACCTGGATAAAGGGCAATGGTGGAGGCTCATCTTGTTTACTGGCATATTTGGGTCTACACACACAACCACTCTCAACCAAAACGTAATCCTGGCCTGAAAAAAGGTAATAACAAAAAAACAAAGTCATTAGTAAAAGTTCATTGAAGTTCATATTTTATGAATACTGCCAAGGATGATATGATATATGCTAATGTAATTGCAATTGCCAAGCAATAAAATAGTCAATTTTTGGAACTGTGTCCTAGAAAGATAAATTACCTGTAAGTGTCACCGGGCCCAAAGGTATCACCAAAAATAGGTATGGTAAATAGGTTTGTACGCATTCTCCATGAATCACGTCACATTCAGAAGTCCTGATCAAAGAAGAAAAAGAACAAACAAAATAAACGTCATTTGTTTTTTAAATTGTAAATAAGGTAATAAAATCTATTTTGAATGCGGAAAAAAGTATACTGTTATTTGCCCAAAAGTAAAAAAAGACGACAATTTATATCTTTTCAATAGCGAAACTTACTTGCACACTTGAAAAACAACCTGCTGCAAAAGATCAGGAAACTTTTGAACAATAGTCACAGGTTGTCCAGAAGTCAACGAGATGCCATAAAGTGGAGCTGTTGTGTTGTAGGTGGATGGACACAATCTTGAAGGTACACAACCCCCATCGCTTGGTGGGCCACCTGTGTGGCCACCACCAGGATTTGCAGTGGAAGCAATGGGCGGACTGCTTGTTGAAGTTGTATCCGTATCCCCCTCTCGGTATTGATAATTTTTGTAAGGGTTGTTGTTATCGGAGGTGGTAGGATCTTGTTGCTGGTTATCAGTTGAAGGTACTGTCGAAGTGGCGGAGGAAACGCGTTTGGTGCCTCGGCCCCGAATCGCGTATGCGTGGCCTTCTCTGTTAAATGAACGAGGTTGCCTGTTCGCACGGCTGTCAACAGAATCCGACTCGGCAGCGGCATGCGCGTGATGATGATGATGACTGTGACTCAAGGTGCCGAAAAAACTGTTCATCCCACGACCGAATTCTTGAGCTTCAAAAGATTTTAGGAGGATTTGCCGGGTGGTTTCGGGATTGATTAGTCCAATGTCAGCACCTCCAAATTCCTCAGCGAATAGGGTACGGGGATTACGTTGTTTTGATGCGAATTTAGAAGCAAGTTCCCTAAAACAATATTTTACTAATTAAAACATATTTTGTCATGATAAAAATGGTAATAAGCCGAAAAAAAAACATACCATGGGTAATGATTTCCATCAGGTCCCATAGCCTTAGGATCTGCTAGCGCATCACCCCAGACATACTTCAGCTTTCCTTTCCCATTGAAATCCACAATGTTGTCGGGCAATATGTTATTATAATTCTGGCTCTGTTGATACTGAGATTTTGAGGTGAGGCATATCACACTATGGATTTGTAAGATGAGTAAACCTAGCAAAACTGTTCTTTGATTCATGATAAAAGGTTGGTTGTTGTGTTGATAATGAGAAATTAGCGATCCCAATCGGAATGAACTTTCTTGGCCTCTGTTACTCTTACAAATCATCACATTTCTTCTTCTTCTTCGACTACCCTTCCCACCTTCATCACTGCTACTAACACACTGAAGATGTGTAACTGTTTCCATTTTTATTTCTTTTATAAAAAAAAGAAGAAGAAAGAATTTGATGAAAACTAGATCATACAAACACAAGGAATAAAAAAAATACCCGAATTTCAAACCGAAAAATTTGTCTACTTTTTCAGTTATTTGTCACTTTGTTTTTCAATCTCTCAAATCTTTCACAGTCCTCCGAACATTGAACTTTTCCGTTTATTTCAATCTTTTAAATCATTAAATTCCCAAGGCACTTTTTTATGCTGCCTTACTAAATGGCGCGATATTGTTTACGACATCATCACCAAAATGCATTTGTCATGTTATCACCGCTTTTGACTTTTTACCAGAAAAAGTCATTTTCTTCACACGCTCACCAAAATCACTATTATCACACCCTTCTTTTTCTTTTCAGAAAGACACGCTGCTGCTGATGTAACGTTGTTCACACAAGAGAGAGACTAATTGTCTAGGAGGAACTTGAAGAAGATGCTCTGTTGTTGTAATATCACAGCCACATTATCCTGTAAACTTCACTACTTTTGCTGTTGCACTATCCCCACATCACACCATATCGCACCTCACCACTACTACTCACCGCAAGAAAAGTCCCTAAAATGTTCTTTTATCCTTTTTCCTTCCTTGATGATGATGAGGAAAAGGAGTAAAATCTATCAAAAAGGAACAGGTATGCCAGGTGTTCTTTTTGTGTATACTTTTGAGTCTAAGTCAATTCAACAAGACATTCACCAGACCAGACACTGTTGTGACATTCCTCTGGGAAATCAACAATGTATATATATATTAGTAATGAAATAACATATTATTGAACAAAAGAAAGGAAACAAAATAAATGCTCAAGTAAATTACCTTTTTCCCCCAGAAAAAAAATCTCAGGTAAACAGGTAGCAGGGGAGCAGAGCAGGAGCAAAAGAAAAATAGTCAGCTAGAAGTGAACTGTTGAAATGAGGAACAAGAATGATAAACAGCAACTGTCACTTTCCTCCCAAAAACTAGCAGAAGTGGAGTCAGAGGAAAAAGGGCTATGTGTGTGTGTGTGTGCTCTAATGTATACCTTTAAACCTCACCATAAAAGCCTTTCAAAGTCAAAAGTGATAATGATAAGTCCTTTTTAACAGCAGCCGTATAGTACAACTGACTGACTACGTTGCATTGTAAAATTGCTGTGAGTACTTGAGTACTGTTGTTGCATATTGTTGTGCCACTACTGCTGCATGATGCATTGCATTTTACTATTGCATTGTTACCTTACCTACAATATATGCTATATGTTTGTGTATGCTATTGTTTGTTGATTGTTGCTCACAGATTCAAACTTTTACATGGACTTTAAATGCACAACCAACAAAGCAAAGTTACTAGTATGAGTGTATTTTAAGCCCAGCCCAAATAAAATCTATCAAAAAAGGCAGTTAGTTTATAGATGATGATGATGATGTATGTAGTAGAATCTGTACATACAAATAAAATGCAAGCTTTTATTACAAGTTTTTAAACAATAATGGTAACAATGCCAATAATATACTGTTTATTTTTTTTACTATTATTTACTCTTTAGCTTATAAAAAAATTGCGTTGGCGTAAATAGGATATAGTAATATATGATGTGCATACATATATGTATTTCATTGTTACAAATTCTTTTCCTCTTAAATTTTCTTCCCAACAAAAAATTTGAATATACATACGAATTATTGTAATAATCAGAACGGGTAAAGAAAGAGGAGAAAAAAATAAGGAACCTTGAAATGCCGTTTGTACTCTGCTGACTTAGTTTTCTCATGATCTGTATTCCTGAAATTCTCTGTTATAGATAGACGAGCAAAATCATAGCTCATCACCTCATGTACAACTTTTAGTTTTCTGCTCCGTTCGGATGATTTGTGTGTGCGTGATTTTTTTTTTTTTTTGCAGTCAGTGCAATATGATATTTCTTTCTTTAAAAAAAATGCATCTTTCTACTAATATCTCTATTCAAATCAAAATAATTGTTGTTTAGCAACGAGGGATGATGATGCAGAGATGGAAATGGTACCTACCCACTACAAAAAAAAACTAGGTATGCCGCTGGTATGCATGTTAGTAGAAGCATATAATAATATTATTATAAATCTGATAAATGATGATGTATATGTAGTTTGTAGATTAATAATATATTATTATAAATAGTTTATCTTGTTATTTTGCTTTATTGCTCTTCAATTACTATATCTTTCCTCTGTAATAATAGAAGACTTTACAAGCGAACCATGTAAATTCTACTCTATACTGTTCCCTTCATACCCGGCCGGCGGCCTAGCTGCCTACAAGCACATCATATATATGCATATACTTAAAGTAATACCCTATATATGCAACATAATCCTCGTAAAGATATTATTGATGATACGCTACAGTTACGTCTACACTTTTATAATAGCATCCCCTTGAATGAGAGTCTAAATAAATATTATGCGTGACGTGATACTCGTTTTTTTTTACAAGGAAGAAACAAAACTTTGCAGAAAAGCAATCAGAGTTCACACGGAGATCCAAAAAATTAGGGGAAAATTAATGTATTTAAAGATATTCTAAAGAGCTGCTGAAAATTAGCATATATTATTATAAACCTTGAAAAGGCTGTTCAAAGTATAGGAAAAAATTAAGTAAATGTTTAAAGGGGCTGCTACGAATCTGTGCTGATGAGAAAAGGGAAATAGTAGCCAAGTACACTTTTTTAATAATAAAAAATGATAACATGTAGGGATTCCTTTCCCGAAGTTATTAATCCCTTATTGGGTTGGGACTTGACTGATGTGGTACTTTTATCATCCTGAGAATCATGAAACCTTTAAAGCTTTTCCCCCATATTACGTGCATATTGCCACTGCCCATCATCTAGCTAGATGCTCATCTTCTTTAAATTTATATGATGATGGTGAAAGAAAATATAATATATTATGATGATGATGATGATGATGATGATGATGTGGGTAAAGGATTTTTTGTATGTTTCCTAGCGTACTTGGCTTATTACCTTCATACGGTGCAATTATAGTAAGCAGAGCATGACGCAGCGTGCAAGAATCACAATACAACTTAAGAAAATTAATATAAAAAAATCATATTATCATTTATAAAAATCTGATTTGTGTATAGGTATGTAATGTTATGTATGTACATAAATGTTACAGCCACGTACCTTGTATCATTATCATCTCAAGTCTACAGACTGAAAAATTTGAAAATTTGTTCAAGAAAAATTGCCAAACATTTATCAATATCACCATCTCTTTTGCTGCAAAGTCGAAAATAGAGACAGTCCAAGAAGAATTCTGAACAAAGGAGACGTAGAAAAATTAACGTTGGTGATGAATGTGTGATGATGATGATGATGAATCAGTTACGATTTTATNTGATGATGATGATGATGAATCAGTTACGATTTTATCATCATAACATTGTTTACCAGGAGAGCACTTTGATAAAAAATATATGATACTGATAGTCTCGCCTGATAATGTACGATAATACTTTTCACGTCAACGGATCTCTTGATACCTACCTACATAAGAAAAATAAATTATAAATCTTTCTTATTTGCGAACCTTACACTATTCTTAAAAGATTTATAATTGAAAAAAAGCTATATAACTCGCAAATACAGGCGCGAGAATAATTATATAGTGCGCATCTTCAATGATAATGTAAGAGAGTCATTAGTGTGATAAAATAAAAGGGTAACAGCAGACCAGTGTAGTAGCGGTGTATCATCAAGTCAATTGAAAAAAGAAGAAGGCTGTCATTCATTTGTCCGTTGTGTTGTTCGGTCTATCCTTGTGGTTTATTGCAACAATTCAAAGAACATACGCCAACATCAACATAATGCACTTCCCCGCGGAGTGACAAGTTTTACGTTATCAACAAAATCCATCATGATCAGTTGTGCTAAAACACACTGCGAAAATTGGCATACACAATATGAAGGATGACGATGCTCATGGGAATTCTCTCTTCTGTTTGTAGGCACTGTCTTGTTTCTCTTTTTACGAAAGCAATCGCTCGTGTAACTTCACCTGCTCAAGTGCTCAATAATGAAGAGATCTTCATGATGATCATACACGAAAACTTCATCTCTCTCCCTCCTCCTTGTAAGGCTGCTAATCATAATGATGATGATCATTATCATCATTATTACTCAACAACAGACTATATATACAATATACACATAAAATGTAAACTTTGAATGAGTGATTTTTAACGGGAAAGTATATATAATGTAATAATAGGTTTAAAATGATGTAACAGCTAAATAACTCGGCAATAAAATACAAAAAAAAAATAAGCTGATAGGGGGCTAGTAGGCTACCTGGGAATTTTGGTTGTTTTCAAAACTGTTTTCTTTACAATGGCAAGCAAACAATCACAATCAGTTAAGTCAAATAAGTATTTTACATACCTACATTATGATTACAATAATAGAAAAGGTATATTACAATGCAATGTAAAATACAATGACAACATAAAAAAAACAAGCAGGTAATATTATTGGTATAGTAGTATAGTCAGTCACATGACTAGTGCAGTGAAAGGTAAAAAAAAGATCTTTTAAGATGCTTTAAAAAGGTCAATGTTTTCCCAGGCAAGGATTTTAACGGATAACGCTGTTTTGCACCATGTTGTTGTTGAGGTGACATATTGTTTAGGTAACAGTAACAAAATACACAGCAATAAAAATTTGTCTGAATTGAGTAATTATTCATGGGAATAAAGCACCATGGTCACCATGGCATTTATATATCGAAAAATATAATAATGTACGCATACGCATTTATTGCGGAAGTGGAATCTTCACTGGGGTAAAGTAAGAATTTAAACTGATCTCAATTTTTTAAAGTTTTTAAAATGTACATCTTATGTCCTAGTATATCAGTTATAATGCGACAATTATGATAACATGCCAATCGTAATCTTGTATATTTTCAGGCCATTAACATCATCACTACATAAATTACTTATCCTGGTTTACTTTTTTGATTTGATATGTCTTTGATGTGATATATAGAACCATAACCATAGGTATTCCATTAAAAAATGTAATCTTTTTTTTTGCCTTTTTTGGCTGCAATCTGTATCATGTCGCGTGTGCGTTTTTTATATAAAAAACTATGAGCCTATGCTAATAAGCGTTTGAAGTAACGACAATTTAGAAATATCATTAAATTTGACATTTATAAGAATCGTTTGAAAAAGTAGAATTTTATTGTAGTCATAGTTACAAGAATTGATCACTTTGCTGTGTTTGTGTTCACGATCATCATTATAAGATCGTTTTATTATTTTTTTGTCATCGTTTGTTCATGTTATTCATGTCATTCATTTATGGTGCGTGCATGTGTGTGTGTGCTTAAACAATTTCACGTTTTTGCATTTTATTGTATGTACTGAATGGATCAAAAAAGAAACATTTTATAGAGCAAGAATAAATGAAAATAAAATGTTTCACTGGTTTGTTTGATGCGTTTGTGGTTGTTGAAGTTGTTTGTTGAGATGGGTAAGTTGGTATTTAATACTTGGTTAGGAAACGGAGATGGCGACAACGACCACGATCATTTAATTTTTTTTTCTTCTAGATTTTCATTAGCTGTGTAGTAGTAGTAAGCTATTAAAAAAGAGTGCGAGTGTGAGTGAGTGAGTGAGTGAGCCTGAAAATAAAGTACGTGAAAATTGGGGTTAATGGGAGTGCATGCAAATGACATGGTATGCTTTTTACAGAAGAAAATCCTTTTATAAAATGAATTAAAAAGAGAAGGGGGAAAATGTATACTTCCTATAAAAAACTATCAAAGTTTTTAAGGTACTTGCTTTTCTCTCGTACTGAAAATGAATATAAACGAGAAAGAAATGGGATGAGAATGAAGCTACTCTTGTAGAAAATACGGATTAGTAGCGTAAATATTTTTATTTTTAACACAGTAATAATATTATTCCTCAAATTCCATTTTATTCACGCATGCAACATACAGTTGACTGTTTGTTGTTGTAAACATACAAGGAAACAAGAGGTACTACAGATACTACTACTGACTACACAGTTAGATATATACGGATCCGCACGGTGACCGTATGGATTTACTACGCCATCAGAGTTTAGTCAATGAATTTCTAATCATTGAATCATTCTATTATTTCCATCGATAAGCTCTGTAAAATTATGTGCATGAGATAGTATTATTTATGTACATAACATAGGTATGTAGGTATATATGTATGATGAAATTTCAACGGCTTTGTGGCAAATTGCCACTGGCAAGTGAAGATTGAACGTGCTGTAATTTTCTTTGGTATTAACTGGAGAAGCTGTGGTTAGTCAAGTTTAACAATCGTTATAGAGATAACTATAATATTCCAGATTTTGTTTTTTTAATTTGTGGAATTATTGTAGCATATCTCTATAGTATATTCTTTTGGCTAATATAAGATTATAAAGTTTTTTTTAAACACTAATGCTATGTAACAAAGATAACGCTGTGACAATAAATTACAAAAATTTCGATTTTTTACAAATGAAAGCTTGGCACGCATGATATGATGTACATGGATTTCATAAACTTTCGTGTGTCGTCGTCTGTATGTTCATTTGCTAACAATATTAGAACTTTAGAGCATACCACGTGTACAGATAGAAGATCTAGATAATATACATATATCATAGAAATCTTAACCAAAATTCTCAAAATGATATGGACATCATATTTTATTGATATTATAATATGCAATGTTCCCTCCTGATTTACATCTCATTTTCTTTTCTCTCCCTAATCTTTACTTGGCAATAAAAGGAATAATATAATATGAAATTTGGTAAAGGTGCAAGGAAAGCGGCATAATTAAGACCTGAACACGCCATTTTTTGTAAGTTTAAAAAAAAAATACGTGCATTTACTGAGAAATCATGTTAAAGTTACTCAAAACTTTAAATCATTATCAATTTTTTGGCAATTTGTTTTATGATAGTTGCACCACATATTAATTTTTATTAAAACTAAAAAGGATGTAAAAGAAGAAGACATTCAAGTGCAATGCAACACATTCAGTACATGCAAATCTCGGTCAACCTTTTTTTTGAGAGAGAAAGTGAAAACTTTGAGTAATATTTAATAGCAATCAAATCGTAAAACTCCGTTTTTATTAGTATTTAAAAAAAATTCATCATTCTTTAAAACACGTTTCTGTTTTACAACCCGATTTTTATCATCCTTCGTTGTTGGTATTTTTAATAGCAGTGTCCTTGTACAAACTGTTAGCTGATATGAGGATTAAAAATAACAAATCATTTACTTTTTTTTGTGAGCCATCTAGGTCAAGAACGAAAACAAGTATAAAAATATGCGTTGCTTTTGTGAGAGGCTGTGTATTTATTTTGCACGTAAAATTTGTTCAAAAAAAATTCAAACAATAATAATGCACCCAAACCAATTTATTATTGTTGCATTGCACCTAATCTTGCCTTACACCCAGCAGCCCCACGGCAACACTTTCAAAAGAGCGCGTGAACTACATTTTTGATTTCATTGATCTGAATTAAACGCTTAGGCGTTATCTCGGTCTCCACAGCACAGAAGCTTAAATTAAACTTTATCATGTTTATTTTTGTTTGTTTTCTTTCTTGTTATTTTCCCTCTTTTGTGCAAAAAAAAAATATTTTGATATCTATATAATTTTAATTTGGCGCGTTGCATATAGGTATATGTATGTATGTTGCATTGGTTTTGAATCTCTTTCTGTTGAAAGCATTGCTCATTAGCGCTAAAAATGAAAGGAAATTGTATTATTTTCTGGTGGCGAAACAATTTACAAGGTCTGTAGCTCATTGAAAGCGTTTTAGTAGGTACATGGGTGCTGGGTGTATGCATACTCACTGTTGCATCTACTCCGCACCACGTACCATATATAAGTGTGCTGCTGAAGATCATGGTCATTATAGAATAGTATACATGATTTTTTCTTGTTTTAAAGGTATCATTCAGCAAAGTAATAGATTTTTATGATAGCCGTGATAGATGAAGGCACTTTGATAGTAAGTGGAAAGTATTTTAATGATTTTACGTTGGCAAAAACCGGCACCTTTTGGGTGGTTAAACAAGTCAACAAGCAAGACATGACGAATAAAGACTCAAAAGAAACTTTTTATAGAAACACAAAAGATTGGCTTTTTATTTGGTTTTCCATTTTATATTTTAACCAAATAAACTTAATATTTTAACATACAGCGACGTATGTTTAATATAATTTTGTATATTTGGCCATATTTTACTTTTCATATTGATTATCAAAAACCTCAAACGGAGCCACAAATTCTTCATAGTTAACTTTTGGAAATACTCGCTTATACAAAGGCATTAGTACGGTGTCCTGGGATTTCATCTGTCCGTCAAAAATGCATTTCATGTGACCGTGGGTTCCTGGAAATACACGTAAATAAATCCACAACTCATGATTAATGTGGAATGTATAATTACGACGAAATTTAATTAATTAATCCTTAGGATGGGTCTATGGAGAATATTGAGCCACTTCCAACTGGAATCTAAAAAATAAATATTTATAAACATATGTATCCCGTATATTCGAAAATTGTTTCCAAAGTAACTTACCAAAGTGGACTTTACACATTTGAAAACTAGTACTGAAGCGTGTGGAAATACAATTGGTCCAATAATAGTGGCCATGCAACTCTGATTTTGCTGAGCAAATCGAAGCATCTAAAAAAATAAAAAATAGAACAAATATTAATACAATAATACAAGAATTATGACATTATTATTTGGAAATGTCAACAAATTTCATTTTTAGATTAGCTTTTCTTACCCTGTGCTTATTTCCAGTGGACACCTCACTCAAAATTGGCTTTGCTTGGAACCGATGATGTCCAACTTGGAAAATGAGCTCTTCCTTATTTTTCACAACTTCTGTGACGTTCAATTGTACATTCAGGACACTCATTCTAGTCTCGTGGCGGAGTAGAGACACTAAGGACACTGGTTTACAAGCTCCAACTTTGCTCTCAACTGAGGTGGAAACGTCCAAAGGCTTCAAAATCATTTCCACGCGTTGCCCAACAGGAATATATCCTAATCCATCGGTTTCAGCTTTATCTCCACAAACCACTTTATAAACATGTTTGAAATTATGGAACTGAAAGACTTTAGAGTATTCCTTTGGTAAATTTTCATTTGGATCCCAGGGGGACTTTTTGAATGACTGAAGACCACGATAACGTTGAAATCTGATTTTTGCTGGTTGTTCCATGGGAGTGTCTATCCAATCGGGAAATTCAGCCTCTGTACGAGCAGCCTTCATAATTTCCATTTGTTTCTTTTCCTGCTCCCAGTCCATCTCCACATCATCCTCCATATCCTCGCCGTCGTCCTCTTCATCGCTTTCCTCCAAATCATCGTCTGACCCAATCAATCCCCCCTTGGAAGATCCTCCCTCATCGTTATCATCTTCGGAATTTTCTTGAGAGTCAATCAGCCAGTCGGCCTGGTAATCAGAAGTGCCTTTAGGAAGTTTCTTTTTTCCCTTCACCTTTTTCGAGTCTACAGACATCTGACTTCCAGTGTCATCATTATCACTTTCAATGTCTCCTTCCTCATCTTCGTCAATATCAGAATCCGAATCCATCATTTCATCATTCACGATTTCTTTATCGATATCCTCGTCAGGCACTAAGCTGGGGTCATACAAAAATCTTGGTGGTACCGCTGGTACCGGCTTATCTACATTCATTTCACATTTTCGTCCCAATTGCATTGGTGCCACGTCAACTCGTAATATTTTAAACATCCCGAAGCCTGTAATATACAACGGGCGATGCGGATTCAAATGTCTTCGCTTGACAACTCCGGAAATTTTCACAAGTGAAGTGCAATTCTCTTGACTGAGTTCTTGAACTGCATTGGGAGTAAACAAAGATGGACTGATGGTCGTGATTGGAGTGTAGTTCTCCACAAGCATAGAAGATCGAACAGACCACTGCTTAGGGATGGTGATTTTGGTTACGGATATCATTCTTAAGAGGTTTGCCACTTGTCCTGGATTAGTAACCTCGTAAATCTTATCGATGGGTAGATATCTCGTGTTTGCTTTGATGAAAGCCTTTTCATCAGATTTTGAAAAGGTTGAACTGATGCACATAAATGGGGTAGCCAAACCTTGCTCCTTAGCGGCCTTCAACAGAGTAATCCCCTCAGGTGATATTGGATCAAGAAGGGGCTGGAGGAAAAGGGACACATCCGCTTGTTTCATAACGTCAAGAACGCACCAGAGGTCATTGGGAACAGGTGGAATGACCAACGTAATATTTTTCCCATTTTTTAATCTATGATATTGGAAAAAATTATAATTATTCAACTCATTGAAATTAATCAGCTTGGTTAAAACGCAAGGTTGGCCTCTTTTGAAATCTTGAACTAGCTCACTTGATATAAGTTGTGTTCCCCTGAGTTCCCACAACTTCTGCAAAATTCTTGCAATTCGCCAAAATAAACTGAAGAGTAAAGTTGACATTTGTACAGGATGAAAGTGGGATTAATGTAACACAAATTGGGGCTCCTCTAGGTCCTCCTTGATTTCGTTTTTCATCCTGAATACTCTGAATTTTCTTTAAGCGATCAGCAGCCGCCTGTTTCTTCCTTTCCGTTCGGAGAACGTGATTTTTTTGCCTTTTCGAGATGGATCCAATTGAATTTACACGACCTGGTGAATAAATCATCATTAATCATTATTATAAAATACGTATAAAAAAAGCTTAAAAAACCTGATATCATATTCACTATGTCAGAAATTTTCTTATTGCAAATAGTAAAAAACCAATTTTGATTTACCTCGTGCTTCAACATCCAACGAACGTTTACTACGGTGAGGTCCAGTCTTATGTTTCTTATTTGTTTGCTTGAGAGGACCAGCTCGATGAGGAGCTTGTTCCCCTCCTCCAGCATTTCGAACGCGACCCATTGACAAAATGACAAAAAACTATTTTTTTGCCGATTTATCCCAATTCACAAAAAAACTAATTTCTGAGAGATGGTGGTAGTACGTATGGGTGCCAAAACACAAAACGATCCCTTTCACGAAAACTAATTCTCCTTAACTGTTATTAAATAAACAATTTTTTAAAAGAGACTTTGGATAATTTTTAGTTATCTTCAATGCAATGTTTTTAATATAGCATATTTTGTGAAAAGCATGTGCATGTGCTTCTTTACAATCAGCAGTCCAAATTAAAGTGTGATTTTGTACTCCAATTCCGCTTGGTACTTTGGGGTATAGTGAGCCATATAGTCATAGTGCATTACCAAATGACAAATAGTATAATAAGCCAAAGCCAAACAACATGCAACAACAGAACGGTTTGTAGCTGAAACTCGGAAAAATGATAAAAATGATGGAATAAAGTAGAACTTGGAATTGCATAAAGCGTAATAATTTCTGCTTCATGAAAAATTGAGCCAAAAAATCATGATTTTCGTCATAGATATTTCCAGTGTGTTTCAATTAGGTATGGTAAGCAAGTAATGTTTTCCCAATAGGTATTTAATAGCGGTAGAAACGCCGGGATATTTTTAGTCGCGTAAAATCATAAACATACGTCTTTATTGTCCAACAATTAATTATTTTTACAATTTAACGAAATTGGTAAATTTTACAAGAGTACCAACTAATACAAACCGGATTCAAATATTTCTTAAAATTACAGTCATTTCATAGGTCAAAGGCAAAGTCTGAACAAGGTGTGAACTATAAAGCCGTTCATGGCGATAGCATTGATCACAATCTATCTGTTTGGCTTGGCATATTAGTTAGCACCATACCAAGCCAATTGAGGTGTCCGTTTTGTCCGTATGCCCTTAGAGAACAAGGCCTACGGATGCCTTTGCCATCGCGAAGCGATGGCTAATGGTAAAAGGATACCCTAGTATGCAATTTCAAGGGTATCCTCGATGCCTTTTAGGAAAATGGGCCCCGCATGCCTTTGGGGAAAGGACTAATTGGCTTGGTATGGAGCACAAAACACCAGTACATAACTTACATTAAGACATGTATGGATTCAGATAATACTATTTACTAAAGATATTTACTAGAAATTAAACAGTAACTTAATATGATTACATAATTTATGTAATGTGTTTGCATTATTGAATATTATTTAAAGTTAACAAAACCCCGTTCTTGATCCAGCTAATTGCTGCCTTTACTTACTCCTTTTCGGTAATATTTCAGGCGGTATCAAAATATACCCTTCCTCATTCGTTGCAACGGTAACCCTCGATTTTTTTGAAGATCGCAAATTCGATTTCTTGGCTTGTCTGGTATACTTTCTAGTTGCTTTAACAATTCGTGGAGTAGTTTTCTTCAATGAAGTTGCTGCAGTACCTTTCTTCTTTCCACCAGAACGACAAACTTGAGCATCGGACTTCAATGCTTTCCACTTCCTCTTCAATGGAACATCCTCCTCCTCGTCTACCGCAGTTTCAATTAAACGACTTACAGCTGACCACTGCGCGAGCGTCTTTTTATCAGGAATATAAGGTC
>JAHZNC010003879.1:0-13282 GCA_027744095.1 Zhuqinia jingwanae | reverse complement strand
TACGGACCTGCCCATATTTGAAATTGAATGACTTTCAAATGCATATATTAACCAAGTTATTTTTCTCTTTCGGAAAAAAATGAAGATAAAATGTTTCAAAACAAGACTTGACCCGACCCTGTCGATGAAGACTACCTTTTTAATGTAAACGTTGTTATGTTGGGCGTTTTATATGCATAGGTACGTACTCACTATATTTATTTTTTCAAGGACCCAATTTTCCTGGGTTTTTTTAAAAGATGACTACAGAATACCTAAATTATCCTTTCAACAAGAATACATATATTTTTTATAAATATTTCCAATTCCTTCCACCAATAAACGCAATAACGACATCAAAACTCTCAACAAAAGACAAGCTTTTGAAATTTATTTTTATATACTGCAGCGCTATAAAAAAATGTTCTGAAAGTCAGCAACAACAACAACAGAGCCATCATCATTCCAGATAAACAACATTAAAATTATTATCATTTGTACCACTTTTCTTGTTCAAAATGCGACATGTGATGTCACAAGACGTTTGATATATAACTTAACTTTATGGGTTAAATATTATGCATTCTCACTCAACTCTTAACACAATCACCACTATAACTGCTACTTCTTTTGATCATATACCTCCATACACACATACATGTATCTTCTTCTGAAAAATAGATAACGTATTTTCATGTAAGTATGTACATACATGGTACCTGTATATTTATATATGTATGTATATCGTACAAATATCATATGATCATCACGTTAGTTATTCAAGCGATTTCTCTCTCTCTCTTTACACAACTATATATACACCCATTATACTCGCATTCCCATTTCCATTTATTTTCTACACGAGAAGGTTGACATAAAAGAGAGAAAGCGGACGTGACAGTGCAAAAATGCACAATAAAAAAGTGCAAAGTAGAGAAAGAAATGGAATAGGGAAAAAAGAAGAGAAGCAGAAGCAGCACGGAAGATTATGCGATAAGATAAGATTCTTTACTGAAAAACTGTGTGAAGAGCCAAAAAAAAGTAGAATCAGTCAACCAGGCTATCTAGCTCAGTCAGCCAGACACACACACACACACAAACCTTTTCAGTTTTTTACGAAAAAAATACGTGATAGACGACCTAGTCACCGAATCTGATAGGGATCTCTTTGTGTAATACTACGACATGGTCTTTTGGTCAGCCTTGATGATAACAACACTAGACACTCTACAGCTCGTGTAAAAAATAAGAGCTGGTGTAATTTTTTTATTTTTTTATATTATTTTGCAAAAAAAGTCCTACAGAACAGATACACACACATATTTTTTTTTATTCTGATGGGGGTTTCCAACAGGCAATAACTTTCTGAAATTCTAATAGGCTAGATCTATATGCACGTGTTGTACAAGTTTGCGCCCATGAATAAATGAACTGGGCTGTGAATAATGTACGTATTATTCATGCCATGCCCTATACCATACCTGTTCGGAAGAGTATTACATGTCGTTACTTTATGACACTGTCAACAACTACCCCATTCTGGTCACCGTACCATAAATCAGATTACTATACCAGAGCACCAGCACAAATAATATACACAAAATCAATATGAGTACATATGTATGTACATGATACATTTTACCATCTTGCATTTCAAAACTTTTTTTTTATAGTTTTGCTCTATGTATTGCTTATACATTTTATTCAGTTCATGGTCATGTTGACACATTGTTACGCCTCTTATTCCTGGAATGTTTATTTGAGATAAACAAAATATAAATATTATTTTTTCTCTCTAGTCACATCATCATCTGATTTGAAATTTTCTGAAGTGGTATTGAATAAATAAAGTAAATGGGAAATCAAGACATCTCTTTGTATTCACGTTACTTTTACACGCGCACACATTGTACATTTATGTGTTTGCGCGTGTGAGGTGGTGATATCATCCAAAAGGAAATGAGAAATTTTTCCTGAGAAAAAAAACTGCACAATGAAACACTAAAAGCAAACCCATTACAACACAGACTTGTTGTTTGTTGTTGAAAGTAGAGCATATGGGAAGGAACTCAAATAATAAATTATTGTATCTAATTAGTTAGGTATCTATATTTCTTTGGTGTCTCTGTAAAGAAAAGGGAAGGACAATTACAGGAATTCATCTTATCTCCGTTAGCCCCACAATCACAAACACAATAGACAAAAAAATAAGAGCTATATGTGTGCCTAATAATAAATAATTATGTAGGCGTACTTGATAAAATGATGGTGTTGATGTTGATGCGGCGTGTTATTATATATCACATAATATGTTGTTGTGCTATATATTTTACTTGTAAAAGGACACTTGAAAGTTGTCATGACTTGTCTTGGTGACCCATCTTTCTCTCTTGGTGGTGGCGCTCTCTTCAGAGAAGCTTTACTTTTTGCTGCTGATGATAGGGTATTAAGCGCGCATATTGTCATTATACTCAAGTGTGTTACGTATACCTATCATCACATCTCTCTTCTGCAAAACAAGTAGTCATCAAGACGTCGCATATTTTTAATGTTTTAGTATTATTTAGACGGGTGGAGTGTGTGCTACGTAATGGGATCTTTATCTTGCACAGCAGCAGCAGCAGCAGAATAAGTATCAAGTCACGCCCTTGACTTGTCTTGATGATGATTACCATCTTTCCAATTATTTTTTTTGTGTTGCTAGTTCACTCTTGTCCTGTGTGTTTCTAGCATTGTGACCTACAGGCAAGCATGTCTTGGGGGACTTTTCTGACAGGGCATATTAGCGTGTAAGATTTTATGTTTGTCCTCTTCTTGTGTGTCTTTGGAACACAAGAAGACGATTACGGCTTTCTCCATTTCACGTTTTTTTGTAGGTGGTAACTAAAACGTGACATGTGCTGATGAATGTTTACTCTACATAAAAAAAACAGTAAATAAACAACACAACGACGCGGAGAAAAACAAACATAGACATGACGAACGGGGAAAATGGGTACTTACCTAAATACACATTACCTACGTTCATACGTCGGGTACGTATTTATGTTGTCCTTGTTGTGCTATTTATCTTTTAAATTAGAGAATGAAAAAAATAGTAGGCTGTCTTTAGATTGTGAAAATAGAATGATACTATGAATCTAAAGTAGCGTATAAAAAAATTGTGATATCAACTACAATAAATTGTTATACAGTTGGTAAATTATATAATATCATAATAATAATATGCTTGAAGTAAGTCACAATCGTGCCCGACAGTGCAAAAAAAAATGTGCGGGGGTCTTGAGGTCTATGTCTTTTTTTGGTATAATAAGTAGATCAAGAAAAAAATCAGTGGAAATAGGTAGCTGCTTTATTTTGACATGGAATATTTCAAACGTATTTTTTGACAAAAGTAAGAGAAGCATTCATGCATTTTGTTTATTGCAGAGAATGAATCTGGAAGAAGAAAAAGTAGTTCAGTGTTTTGTAAACTGGGTTGGGTATAAGGGGAAACTCAATTATCACATATCATCATCATCATCATCATAAAGAACAAATGCCTAAAATAAAGCTCATAGTATTTGAAGGGGAAAAACTCGAGAGAAATATATTTCACGCTTTTTTAAATCTTTTCCAGCACTTTCTAAAAAAATAAAATCCGATTTGTAAATACAGCTTATATTTCCATATATTATATATTGTTTGTGTGTGCAGCTTCAGAGCAAAAGAGCTGCACTTGTCATGTGAATACTATGGTTCAATATGTGGAATAAAATCACTCAAAATATATAGAAAAATCGACTTATATCGTACCTGTTTCATATTATCATGCTTGTATGTTACCTTATCTATTTGCAGAAAAATCTTCCATTTTTTAACCTTGAAAACACAAATATATATTACTTTACACGTGCTCCCATCACTATTTTCTTCAAGTCATCAGTTTTGTAAGCAGTCTAGATAGATAGATAATATATTTCATTTAAAGTGGAACTTTAAATAATGAGGTGATGATTAGTATCACTATTTTACATTAAAATTCATATTTTCATCTTCTCTTTTTTTTCCTCTCAAATTTCTTTGACATGTTATAAGAATGCATCATCACCATACAATCATCTCAAGGAAATAAATAAATGCGACCTTGGCAGTTTTTTTTTTGTCTCTTTTCTTAAGTGTCTGTGACAGACACAATGTATATACCCTTCTTCATAGACAAAACAGTGTGGAATGTTGGAAAATGTGTATCAAGAGGGCACTATTTTTTATCTCTTGTCATAAAATGAGATACGACAAGAAAAATGTGAAAAAGTAGCGTAAGAATGTGCATGTGATCTGATATGCGTATGCCTATATGAATGATAGTAAAAGTTGGATTGGATTATGCATTATGCATAGTAAAACAATTTATGCCACTTGAAAAAAGGTACCAAGGGAGTCTGGAATTTTTAGAGAGAGAGAGAGAAAGAGAAAGTGTGTGTATGTCTATAGGTATTCGTTTTCCCTACGCTCCAGCACCATTTCATTTTTTAAACTTCATCATCCTTTTTTCTCTTCATCGTCGTCGTCATCATCATCATCACTTCCTTACCAGTTTTCACTACTTCATTCATACTAGGTACTTACTTTCTTTCAGAGAAAGTTGGCGAATCCAAAAAAAAATCGTGTGTGTACATGTATTTTTGACTCATTCCGTCAGATCTATTTGCTTTTTATATTATTACTATTACTATGATTATAACTATGTATATTTATACATATTTTAACTTATTCATTGGCATAATAAATTCGAGAAAAAAGTATATTCTCCTTCCTTTCTTTCTCAACATCCTTCTATCCGTCTTCCTTTCCCTCATGCCCTTGAACTGACTCAAGCAGACGAAGAAGAAGAAAACATGAGAAAAATAATTTTTTCTCTCTCTTCTTCTTCTTTCGCAACTTAAACCGACATACCTACCCACATTCGGGAAAAAATTAGTGTATACCTAACTAAAAAATACCCTTTTATACCTATAATTCTTTTATCTTATCGCGACAAAAGAAGAAGAAGAAAAAATACAAAGACGCTTACGAAAGAAAATCCCAAAAGAAATTGCAACGTTGATTCTCAGCTCTTCCCCTCTCAGCTTGTTTGTCAGCTTGTCTAGAGTTTGTTTTTTTGCAGAATTTGATCTATCATTCAACCTGAACAAAACTGCATGTTGTCCACTGCACATTTCTTTACCACTCCACAATTTTCTGCTTCCGATCTGAACTATAACCTACATATGTATACCTACAAAAGTACTTACCTATAATATATTTTTCTGCTTTGTAAGTTCAGGAAGAACACAGGAACTTGGAATTCGATTATTTTCTCTCTCTTTTTTATTGTTTACGTAAAGCAAATCGTAAGAGGATTTACCAACCATACCTTTTTTAGGTCTAAAAGTAATAATAATTTCCTACTAGACATAATGATGATGATGATGATGAGTAAGCAGTAATTCCTTTGGGTATTATATACTCCTACGCCCTTTGGGTCGGGTTGCCATCAGAAAAAAAATACAAGCAAAAAAAATGCTGTCTTTCAATAGTAGGTTAACTGAGTGGAATATAACTGGGTTTTTATTGATTTTTTCTTCAGAAATGAAATATTAACCAGTTTTTCCTGTTTATTCTATTTCCCTGCCTCGTACATATTTTGTTCTTTTGTTATTTATTATTAGGTAGTTTTTGAGGCGTGTCGGAATATTCTGTCTCTCTGTATCCCAACACAACAAGGCCACATTATTATTACACAGAACTAAATGCATATCCTGGCAAAAAAAACCGCTTCTCGTCTTATTTTTCTATTTACTTATTTATTCATTTGCTCCTTTCGCTGACACAGTCTTTTTCATGTTTACACACATTAGACACTAGCATTATATTCCATACATATACACCAAATAGCTGAGTAAAAAACAACGCTTTTTCTATCTTCGCGTTTATGAATTTGTCTTTCGATGTTTTTGAGCCGTTGTTTGTCATGCCCTTCATTTTAGATATTTTATTTAAGGGTGCACCATGTACCAATTTTTCCCTGTGCCTGTCTGTACGAATGTAAAAATGAATATCTGGGGTTTTTTCTCGAGTTTTTTGGGTATTACCTCAGCTGTGTCGCTGTGTGCAATGCAGGCTTTTTTGCTTGGTCATATATAATTCATCATAAAAGTGCATGTAATGTAAAAGCACTCATAATAATAACAGCGATATAATAATGTAGGTGTTTTATATGGCTACGCTCTACAAATATACATGGATAGGCACACAACAAGAGCAAGGAATGCATAATGTATAACCATAATGATCATCTTTCATAACGTCGTTGGTAGAAATAATAATAATAATAAAAAGTAAAAGCTTCAGTCATACAGAGAGAGAGAGAGAGGGGAACCCCAAAGAAAAAAATCTTTTCATTTCATGAAATCTCAACGGCGCAAAAAAAACGTGCCTACAACCCTAAGAAATAAAAAGGAAAGTAAAAGATTTTCTCTCTCCTTTTTTTGGTAAGTTTTGCAAAAAATAAATAAAAAGGGAAAAAAGTATTTTGATCACCGCAGGGAATTTTTTTTTTCTTGCTTTAAAAAAGTGTATGTACCTATTATTATGCACTATGCATTATATAGTGGTGTCAAAGAAAAGGAAAGGAAAAAGGAGAGCAAATAAAGAAGGTTTTGGCTGGTGAAGAAGAAAAAAAGGTTCCGTACAAAAGGGGCTTTTAACGTTTTTTTTTGTGCAAAAAAATGTATAGTTCACACATATTACGACTTGAGGCAAGGTAGGTTATACGACACAAGCTGGTATTATGCATTTATGCTGATATATTGACGTGCAATGTTAGCATTGCCATACATAAAAATACATCTTTGCTGTTCTGTTTGAGTTTAAATACGCAAATTATGAGTTCTCTCGAAGGGGAATATATAATGGGTTTTTTTGCATAGATTTTTTTTGTACTTTATTTGCAGAATTTTACTGCATTTTTAAAAACAGTTTTGTGTTTGGGAAACAAACAGATTACCAGTTTGTAGTTGGTATAGTTCAAACGGTTTGCTATATTTCCCAAAAAAAGAGAGAAGAAGAATAGCAGAAAAATCTAGTCCAACCTCTCATAAAGTAGTATTTCTGGATACCATCGATTTCCCTATTAATTCATGTGTATTGCGCAAAGAAAAATAGTAGATATGAATTTAATGGAAAAAAATATCCCATTGTTTTATGTTTTCTGGCATTGCATATTTTTTTTTGTTCAAAGAAAATAAAAACGATATATATACTATTTCTGTGACCCTTGACTTGACAAAGCTAAAAAACAAAAGTAAAATAAATGATCAAAATTGGAACATTGTCAAAAAAAAATGTACATAATAAATACTATGCCTACCTTTTTATAGTGCTATTAAATACACACATAAATACATGCACACAACTTTTACATTGTTTTTCTCTCTCTCTCTCTCTCTCTCTCTCTCTCTCTTCTGACAAAGTACAAGCAGAGAAAATCAGGTCAGTAGTTGTAACAACAGCAGGAAGTGAGCCGTAAAAAAAGACCCAATATACGGAACAAAAAAATAGTATAGGTA
This sequence comes from Zhuqinia jingwanae, assembly GCA_027744095.1. Lineage (NCBI taxonomy): Eukaryota > Metazoa > Arthropoda > Collembola > Entomobryomorpha > Paronellidae > Zhuqinia > Zhuqinia jingwanae. The sequence continues at coordinate 5,714 of JAHZNC010003879.1, read as the reverse complement.
ATCATTATTACTATTACGATCATAATACAATAAGATGGAAGGAATACGTAGCTTAAGAATATCGAATCCAACGTAGTTGATATAAGTTCCATGTTATACGAATTAGAAAAAAAGGAGAGCCCTTACCGTGTAGCCAAAAAGAAGAAGAAGAAGAAAAACATACTTTATAGACAGCTAGCAGATATATTACTTGAGTAAGATGCTTTTACGATTTTGTAAGATTTTTTTTATAAATCTCATAAAAACATCTGTCTTCTATTCATTCAAACGTAATATTTTTTTCATGGAATAATACAATAATAAAAATTGGTTGTGAAAGAAAAAAAAACCTTGAGTGTGTACTTCTCCGCATTTTGGTTTATATTTTTTCGCCAAGGTGATATTTTTGTAGATCAAAAACGTGGAACGAAATAAAAACGTTATGCTTTTTTACAAGAAAATAACAAAGATTTTTCATGAAGTATGCTGTCATCATGCTTTCATGCTATATGTATTGACGAAAAAAAAAACTTTATCATTTCTCAAATAAGATGAAAACAATAAATAATAAAAAATGGAGAGAAAAATATCTTCTTTTTTCGAAAAAATAAAAAAATGATATTATGTGTTTTCAAGGTTTGTTCAGGAGAACATAAATAATATAAGATTTGTAGAAACCACGCAAAGAATTTGTACATGCGATCTGTTTTTCTTTAAGAATAAGACATGAAATATAAAAAATCCTTGAACTACATGTAGTACACATTCCATAGGTATGCATGTACAATGTACCACATTTTTTCCTTTTGGAATTTTTGCTACATTTTTATATGTGAATGGGGAAATATTAGCAAGCGATTGATGTGTAGCTTGGTTGAAGATGATGGGATAAAAAGCCATATTATTATGTGACATGTTGCGATAAACCAAGTAAAGCCAATCCTACATACTTACCTATGTATATGGGTCGAAATATTAATATGAAATACAATAATAATAATATAAATATAAATGCGATGAAAAATGTAAGGATTATATTGGCTGAGGGGATAATGATGAGTTTCTTATTTTTGGCTAAAGAAAAATGCTGTTGCAAAGATGTGCGTCGTGCTGATGGGATGTGCCATTTGTCTTGACATATTTTTTTCTCGCTTTTTCCCTCCGATCCTGTCAGATTCCTTTTGTCTTCATTTATTATTACGTCATGTGGCTATATAAGATTTGGTGTTTTCGCCTTCTGAACAAAGGTGACAATGCTCATGTTGGTATTGGTATTACACGAGAAGAGTTATGCATGTGTGTTATAAGTTACATTTAGAGCCCTTCGAGACACAGCTGCTGCGTCGGCATCAGATCGTTCAAATATATCCTTTTTCTGGAACAATATACCTAAAATTTGGTCTGCTGCTGCTAAAGCACACCGCAGACAGTGCAGTGCAGTGAAATTTGTGTATATATTTTTTCGAAATAGCTATATATTGTCATTGGTGCAGATTATATTAATTTATATTGCCACTTTTATACTCCTTGTGCACCCGTACAAATACAATAAAACTCTTGAAGTTATACCATTGTCACCCAACTTCCTATTTGAATTGTATCCATTTTTGACATGAGAGGTGTCTGATTACACAGACAGAGAGTGACATATAAACTCCTTAACTCCTCAAAAAAATGACGAGGGGGTGGGTGGATAGATTATCTAATGTTCCTTGGCACAAGGAGACCTACCTCGCGGCCATTGACATGGCTGTTTCATTTTTCGGCAACAACATCATTTTTTTCTACAGTTCATTCATTCTAATAAAAAAAGTAATGACATAAATTGACAAGTGTTCATTCTCACCACTTGAAAAATTCAAAAGGAAAAAAAAAATGCGACAGCTGCGTATTATTATGTACTTACTTTTACTCTTGTTATGTTGACATCGCAAATTGCGATTCGCAATAATAATAAAATAGATTATTTTTCAAAGTCCCCGACGTTTTTCAACTGAAATTTGTATGCAAAGAGCACTGAACTCAAATCGTTTTTTACATGATAAAAAAAATTATAATAATGCACAACAAAAAGAGAAAGTAGAACGAGGTCCATGAAAGGAAATATATAAAAAAGAAGTATGCCCTTTTGGAAAATGGATTTACTTGTGACAAAAGCACTTACAATCCCTACAATAGTGAAATCAAACGTTTTCTTGAAAAACTACTTGCCAAGCACGTTTTCATGGTGCTCAAACTAAAGTGCATCAAAGCAAATTACATTTCCTACTAGGTATTTACCGCTTTACTCAAAGTTCATATGGACTCATACTTTTTTTAAACAACTTTGTGATTTGCTTGGATTTTTACCTGTAATAAACTATTTACGTGTGCAAATAAACAACAAAATCCCACTTTTCACCTGACTCATATTTGTTCATTAAGGCGGTGTTGATCTTGCTAATGACTGTGAGCAAACCCGAGGTGTCAAATTAATGATATGAAGAAAAATATACAACAACTATGCAAATTTCGAAATATATGTTTAGTAATGTGGCCAAAAGTTGTGGTGCATGTGAGATGAGTATTAATGATGTACAACGCCTCACTTCCGCGATCGCGATATGCATTTAAGCTGACTGACTTATTATAACGGAACACGACCAATGACCTTTGTACATCCCAGCCTTATTATAGTTTCAAAAGCGATTTGACAATATCATAATTATTTAATCATTATACTCCGTCATTCTGCGATTCACTATCATTTTCACATTTGCACACAGTTCAACTGACTTTAATAATAAGTTTATACTTTTGTCTGTGCCCATGTGTACCTATGTTGAACTGAACCACAAACAAATTCTGCAGAGGAGACAAAATACAAGAAACATAAAAGGATTCAGTGAAGTATAGAATAACATAAGTGGGTATGCACATAGCGATAATAGGTACATATATGCCTAAGTAAACGCTGCACACAAATTTTCTGCCAGGCCACAGTATTTTTCCAATTCACTGATTATGTGCTGAGGGGAATCCAGTAGGGGAAAGAAGAAAGTAAGTGTAAAAATCCTAAATATTTTTGCACTTTCTCCGTTTATTATCTGCAGAAAATGCATTAAAAATCCAACAATAGACCTCTCTTTCTGACATCACAACAACAGTAATAGCAGCAGCCGCATTTTTTACCATGAAAGTAAAAAAAAGGGAAATGCAAATTTTCTAAAGAAATCTTTCTCCGTCGCACTTTATTCTTTCCTTCCTCTTAAAAAAATTTACACAATTTCGTGGGGTGAATGTCTTTTATTTATTTATATTGTGTAGGTATGCATACACACAGATGGATAGATGAGTTGACTTTATATTCGCAACAAAAAATGCTTTTATATAAAATACATAAAATATCAGATAAAATGGAAAATAGGTTTCTTTTAAGGCTTATGCAAATCTTTTAGGGAACGAGAGAGAGGAGAAACCTTTTCATCCTGTCCTGATTTTAGCTCTCGGTTGTTCTTTTTTTACTACTGCTGGTGCTGTTGCTTTACTGTTTTTAGTTGTGATTCTTTACATTTTTAGGTATACTTCCCATTTTCAAAGGGTATCTTTGAAAATTTATGACTTTTTGGTTTATTCCTTCTTTTCCTCTTTCCTGTCTTATCAAAATCCAGTAAGAATAAAAGATGGTGTGTAGATGAAGAAAGATAACTTTTTTTGTGGTTTGGTTTTTGGGTCCAGAATACATGAAAGTTTGTTGCTTAAGCAAAAGGCAGAGTGAACCCGGACCTTAGATGGTAGCGTCTAAACAAACTTCCATTTCAAAACCAACCAAAATATATACAGTATGCAGTTTGTTGGATACAGTGAGCCGGAACAGTTTTTTTACTTCGCTGCGAAGTAAGTAAAGTAAACTTTTAGTATTCAAATCAATTGAAAATTATGATAAATAGGTACAGATGTAAAGTGGATATATGTACCTAGTAAAAAAGAGAGAGCGTCCAAAGACAGAAAGAAAATGAGGATAAAAAAAGCATTTTCTGTGAATATTGTAGAAACTGCGTAATAACTTATTGCTAATAATAAGTAATAACTAAACTTGTATATAAAGCTTAAAATACAAGAGTGAAGTGACTGGATTGGAACAAAAAGTAAGTTAAAGAAAGTTCAACGAATGAATATGAAATGGGTTAACACAATTTGGAAAACTATTAAAAAGATAATTTTAGCACAAATCAAAATGTTTGATTTTGATTCGTATTAGCAGAAAATTGTACATTTTCGCTTTTACCTACATTATAAATTCTGCCTTTAATATACAGCAAAATGCAAGTACTATTTTATTATCTGGTTTATCAATGGCATCACATCATCCATTTAGTCCATTAAATCTGACGACCCGGAGTGATTTTTCATGCTAGCAAATATTGTTTACGGCGTCCAAATTTATTAAATGTGCGTTTGCATAAGGAAATCCCATAATTTATATGCATATCATATTGATGATACTTTGGTAACATGTATTGTACGTTAGCATTGCCAATTTTAAGCCAAATTACGTAAACACATTCCATTCAGTTCATTGTGAACAGGATAATAATATTTTTACAAAAAACTTGACACTCTCTCCCTGAGGTACGCACTTATTCCGTGGATTAAAAACACGGATGTAACAAGTTTAAATGATTTGAAAGGGGATTTTTGTGGTGAAAATTGAACTATGCAATTCAGATAGATATTATGACACTGACACATAAGCCATATTTGAGTCTCACCTTCCGTGTTGCGCTACGTAGTTAAAAATGAGACCAATGCAACATAACACATGGTATGATACGATGAGTATGGGTATCATACATGTAGTGAGAACATGAGAACAAGAACAACATTTAAATATCACTTTCATCTATACATTACGTTGGTATATTATTTGATTCCATTCATATAATTATTTTTGAAGGAGAACCAAGAGTTGATGAGAAGAGCTGATAGTTGTTGCCCAATCCCCCCTTCCTCCCCATTTGAAAGACAAGCTTGTATACTACACCAAAGAAAAGTATTAGACGCCAGAAAATGTTACAATTATAACCTTGTTGCAGACAGAAACATCATTCTGAAAAAAAAATGACGCGGTTTGACCTTCAAAAATCCTTTGATTTAAGTCGATATTGTGTTCATTTTTTGACACATTTTTTTTACAACGTCAGCTCAAACAAAGAGTTTACACAAGCTCTCATGAAGCTCATACGCATGGTACTGACATTGCTTGTATGACAAGGTTAGCGAAAAATATTTGAACAATGAGAACAGTCCAAAAAAAATGAAAATAAGGATGTTATCGAATGAGCTGGATCTTTGCCAGGAGGAATCGATAAAATATTGTGGTACCCTAGGTTGGACCAAAACCAGACCAGTGGCCATAATGATAATAAGGCAATATACATAGAATGGGAATATGTTACGACTGTACATCAAAACGTACACTTTCAAAAAATACACCTGAGCTTATTGATTGGTTTTAACCTATAAGAACCCATCCTGAGTACTCTGTTGTTGATAGCTCGACAAATGGAAAAAATTGGAAGAAAAGAAAGAAATGAGGAATTAGGTAGGTTAGGAAAAGAGACCATATAATCGATTTCTTTCTTTATTTTCCTTTGAAACAGGATTCACTTTTGTTGGTTCTCAACAAAGCAAAATGATAATGGTGATGATCAACATCAACTGAAATGGAAAACGTAAATATTAGATATATACAG
>JAHZNC010003878.1:0-21190 GCA_027744095.1 Zhuqinia jingwanae | reverse complement strand
TCCTCATTATCATGTTATTGAATAATGTGTGTAGGTAAATACAAGGTACACATTTTATGTAACTCTTTTCTCCCTGCAAAAATATTTAAAAAATCGCAATCCACTTACTTCACTTTTGTAACAAGTTGGAAGTGAATAACTGTGTAAAAAAAGGAATAAATTCTTGCAATTATTATAATTCCCAGTGAAATCTATTATGGATAGAATTCCTCCAGTTTTGAATGTAGGTATTATTATTTTTTCAATAAATTGTGCATTTACTTTTGTTGGCTTGTATTCCAGGAAAATGGATATTGGAAAAAAAATACATAAATGCCCATATCATAATATACGTATGTAGATTATTTATGCGTGTCTTTAAAAAACAAATTATGTAGAAATGTAAGAAAAGATACGAGAAAAAGACATGTGTATGATGGCCATAACAATAAACTTATGCCACACACTGCTGCGGTTACATAAGTGCAATCCATTTTGTCATGCACACACACACTCATATTGTTGTACTATAATAATAATAATAATAATAATAATAATAATAATAGTACAGAAATGTCATAATCATTTCCATAATAACATCCGATTCCTCAGTATACACTCCACAATATGAGCATAAAAGATTTATCAGGAGTTATACATGCACTTTATATTATATATTTTTTTACTAAAAAGGAAAAGAAAAGGTTGCTCTTTTGCGATCATGATGATGATAATAATGCCATCAAAGGAAAAAGGAAAAAAACGCTTAAAATCATACAGAGATATATATATACAGATATATAAATATTATTATGTATATAAAATTGTCTCTCCCTTTCTCTTTCCCTTTCTCTCTGTGGAAAACGGTGGTTTTCGTTTAAATATGCATTAGCCTGTCGTGTACTCTGTCAGAGGAGAACAAATCACTACAAAACGACAGGAGAAAGAAGCAAAGGAGAAGGATGATGGTGGCAGTAGAACTGCTATAGTGGCAGCAGGGCATATTTTTTATTATGTTTTTTTCCCTCTTCTGATGTTCCTCTCTGCTATCCTCCTCCACCTCCTCCTCTTCTTGCTCCTCTGTGTGTAAGACTTGGTTTTTCGTGTCATCATGATAATACTAGTACCCCTATCCTTCATGCTACATAATATGTACATGCATAGTATAGGTTGATGTGCAGAGTGAGTAGAAAGACTAGAGAGAATAACACAAAAATAATGGTTGTAACTTGACGGCTTCTCCAATTCATCATCCTCTCGTTCTCTCTCTCTCTCTCGCGCGCATCTTTTTCCTTCCTTTCAGAAAAACTCTTTATTATATTCCATATGCAAAACCAAAAAAAAAAAGAGATGGAGCAAAGCATTTCTTATTATCTCAATACATCATATTTCTTGCATTAAATCAAAATGTCTTCTTCTTCTTCTTCCTGGTATTTTTGTGAATGATTTTTTTTTCTTCTTTCAAAGTATGTTTCTCATTATAACAATATCATACTATTATGTATGGATTTATAGCGCTATACAATCCCAGTATTTTGGTATGGCATATTTTTATATCAGTTTTATATATTTGATATGTGGATAAAATATGATGGTATAGATCAGATCAGGTTCATTTTTTTAAGATTTCCTGCAGCTATCACACTCATTAATATTTTTATGACTACTTTTATTTCTGTCTGATTTGATATTATGCACATATATAAATAAAGTATACACGTGGTATACACATATAGTATGCCTATACTATAGATAGATACATTCATGCAGGCTTTTTCGTCTTCCTCTGCCATCATCATTATTATTATTATTATTGCCTATATTATGATTACGTATCATGCAGATGAATGGGAAACCATAAAGGTGCTATGCGGCTGTTTTTTTACTCCTTTTTTTGACTGATTGTTAGGACGAAAGAGGGAGAGCATTTGTTGGATTGGATTACGACACTGTCGCTGTATTTTTGACATTCCTCTTTAGAATTCAATACAAGATGATGATGTTGATAATGATGGCGATGTGTCTCTTTTCTGATGCTTCACTTTTTTTTACCTGTAATTCCTCCACACACTCGCATTCTTCTGTTACACTGCTGCATACATAGTTTAACTGCAGTGCACTGCTAAGAGCTCCGTCAATTTCTGCCTCCTGAGCCATCGTTACATTTTTTAAGAGTGCAGTAAAGTAAGAAGACGGGGTAATAATAAGAGCAGAACAGATTGCATTATTGCCTACATGTTGTGTGTGGTGTGGTGTGGTGTGGTGGTCTATATAATATGGTTTGTGTATAGAAGTAATGGGACAATTAACAATAATCAATGACCAAATAAGGAAACGAACATTTGTGACATCAGCGGTCATCGTCATGATGCTAGTGTAATGGATTCAGAATACCTGCTGCATTAACATAATCGGAGTGTATATGATAAATAATATATGTGTAGTATCTTGATAATATGTTGGTGATGATAGTGATGGCATGTACGTATGTGGGTGCGTGTGGTCGGATCGCCTTGCTACACAAAAATTGTTGTTCATTTTAGTGATTTGATTGAAATTGATATCTTGCTCGATGGATGGATGACGATATGTCGTTCTCATCCTTGGCTGTCACACTGTCATTGTGACTGTTTTACAAAACGAATTGTAAAAAAAAACTATACAATTTTTTTTTTGTACAGATTCCATCAAAAAGGAATTACAGGCATATTTTGTGTACAAACCGCATATTTACTTTTGTCCTTTTCTCTCTCTCTCACTTTATTGCGTATTTACAGCACATAGTAGCATGCCATCCAACAAGGCAAAAGGTTTCCATTATACACTTTTGGAAGTGGTATGAATGGTAAAACAGCTCTAAAAGGCAAATAATTGATGCCTCTATTCTAATTCTGTCTGCACTCTACTCTGCACACCTTTTCATGTTGCTTGCTTGTCTACACAAATTTTTCATGCAAGCTAGCAATAAGCTCTAGAGCAGCAGGAGTCGTGGCAAACAGAGCACGAGGTTACCAACGTGGAGGAATTGGAAATATGATCTGCCTCTATTCCATAATATACCTTGCACACATATTGTTATTATTGTTTTGCTTTTTTTGTTGTTAATGCCCATTTGCAATTTATTCTTGTTTTTCTTCTTCTTTCTTTCTTTTGAAATAAACAGTAGCGATATCGCGCATCAAATTGGCCATGTTACAACCTGTAATCAATAAGTCTTGCTCTTTTTTGTATGAACAAAACCCAGTACTCAACTTTAGCAAAACCTGTGACCTTCCAGCAAGTTTTCCGTATACACTTATCTATGAAAAATGTCTGATCTCCTTGCTTGCAGCACAGCAAATAGGTATACAAGCTCATATATATATTTTTTGCATGCATTAAAAAACGTTAATTCAACGCAATTCTGCTCAAGCAAGGAATTTAATTTAAAATTGCTGATCACCAACAAACCATTCATTCTTCACAAATTTGTGCACGAGTCAGGGGAAATATAATATTATGGACAGGTAAAATAAAGTAACATACTTGTGTGAGATGATGATATCATGATGATGATGAAAATGATGATGATCATCATCATCATCATCTCCCTTTCTATGTGTATCATGACGTTATCTTTATGTGTCTGCGCGTCTGACTCTGAAATTCAACCCGAATCATCTTTTGCTCACGGAGACCAGTATAATAATTTATGCCAAAAATTTTTTTTTATAAAACGTGAGAGTTGGGTTATATAAGGTGTAAAATGTGCTTTTCACTTTGGTATGCAGACAAGCAAAATTTTTATATACCTACACGTTTTGCTTCCCATCCCATTAATACATCATCATCATCATCTTTTCCATCCTAATTACTATTATTCTCACAAATTTCGCATTAAGCACAAGAACAGCAAAATACGTAAATATCTTTTCATCTTAAATTTTCTCGTTTGTACAAACAATATTATATGCATACTACATAACTCATACCTATTTACTTACCTAATAGACAAATTCTCTTGTGCATTCATACAATCACATGTATGCATGCACATTGACCGTGAACAATTTTGTGTGCTTATCGCCATCATAATTATCTTGCAGAGAGAGAGAAAGAGAGGAGAGAGCCAACAAAATAAAATTTTATCATACCATAATATCATTATGCATACTTATAACTTATTCAACAACAACGTCTCTTTTATCAGAAGAGTGACCTTACTAAAGGGAAAATACAGACACACTTCTGAAGAAATTTTGCTTTTACGTGTGTGTGTGTGTTTTAGTTGTTTACACAAAGCTCTTATCTTTGTCGCTCTCTCCATTCTCTTTTTTTTTCGATGATAATCTTTTATACTGTTTGCGCATGCTTTCTATGAGCATAACCTCTTACTTATCTAAAACTATTCGACAATTAAAACTGTTGTTATCTCTGGTAATCAAGCAAGCAAAAACCTTGCAAACGATGTTGATTGAGAGAATATAGGGTTGTCTAGTAGTTACTACTGCAGTGCAGTATACAAATGATTATGATGATGACGACGATTATGATGATGATATGTCTACAAAAAGAACTCTGACTGACACGATTACTTTTCATATATATATCCTCCAGGAAAAATAAGGTGACGCAATACCTTTTTTGTAGTGAAATTTTATATTATAATAATAATAGTAGTAATGCTACTTAAGCTCCTCTCACACATAATTATATTATCGCATTATACCAAATATTATTACCAGTCAGCAAAAGAAGTGTGTGCTGGTGGTGATCATGGACGTGAGTATGCTTGCAGACCTTTTTCATTTATGAAAAAAATGCATTTATATTGTCGCATTTTCGTCATCATGAATGCATAAACATGTATGCAAGTTGAAATTCATTAAGTGCTGTTCACCTCAACAACAAGAGAGAAATATATGCATGCAGAGGAGAAGTAATCATTCTTCTTGAGATCATTTACTATTACTTTAGGGGATATGTGAGATTTTTCTTGACGACTTGACCACCTTGACGGACCATGCGTTTTTTGCAGCGGAATCACGCTTTGATTCTTTTTTCCTTTTACACAAAGCCGGTTTTCATTCCAGAGAGCGCTTCACTACCAGTTTATAGTAATAATACTACTTGCATCCCATCCCACCGCCACAACAACCTACTGAACCCTTTCTATGTGCATTTTGCATGTAATAATATGAAACCTGCTCAGCTCACTCAAGTTTTTAGAAATATATACACGAGTATTTTTTTTATGCATACACACGAAAAATTGCATGCCATTACAACGATATGCCATGTTTTTTCTCCTTCTTCGCCTTCTCCTCCTCCTCCTCCTGAGGCTTCCCCATACATAAAATTGACTCTCTTTTCTTATCATTATGACTCGGCTACAATAATAAAAAGGAATAAAAGCCCATAGTCCAACACACAATAACATACTGCCTAATAAACTTACAATCAGTCTTTATGATCAACCAACTGAACTAAAGTCGTTTGTAATAATAGCATAATATTATATGTTGTATACATACATATGTATTATATATATTTATTTATTATTATATCATTCATAATAATGTAATGTATAGCATTTTAGCTATTGTACAAAATAGTCACATGCGTACATGTTTACACTTCACATGTTACATTCACACAAACCAAACCAAGCATTCTTCTCCTTCTTCTTCTTCTTCTTCTTCTTCTGACCTGCTGGTCTTCTGCTGCCGCTGGAGAAACACGACCACAGCTTTTCAAACAAAATCAAGATAAATATATGAATTTGTAAAGATATATGCCTACTACTTCCATCACCATCATATAAAGTGGCTTTACAAGGGCATAAAAATTTGTATTGTGTTGTGAGTCATATTATAAGCGTACTACACTCATACAGAGAGAGAGAGAAAGATATGAAATGTATATAGGCATGTATACCTATAATATCTACATTCCTACTTGCCCTTTACACACACAAACACACGAGCATAATGATAATTTTCACAGAACAATGCCATTTAACTAATAATATGGATGGAAAATGGAAATGTATCCTTGAAAAAAGACTGTATCTTGGCTTTGCTCTGGTGAGTTACGTTATACGTGCATACATGCACAACACATGAGCTATATGTATATGTGTGCATTATACATATTTGCATTTTGATACAGATACGGGCTTATCGCATACGACAAAATACATATATAATGTTTGAGTCGATGATGGGAATAATGATAATCTCAGGATTCGCAAATAAGAGAAAATACCCTTTTTGTCTTCTTTTTCACTGTGTTGTGCGGATTATGTGTGCATCTACATTTTGTAAACATGCATATCATATTGTATATTATGGAGTCTGGCGGATATACCTATATGGCTAGGCATATAATAACAATGCTTCATATATTCGCACATCAGATTAAAGTTGATATAACATTTATACATGCAAAGGCTTCGCCTACTAATTCTTTTGCAAAGCATTGATATATACTCTCACTATTTTTATTCCTTCATATATTTTTTTTATCCCTGCTACACTCTGTTCTTGTGTTTTTTTTTTTGTATTTGTATCTCTCATCATAAGCAAGAGCCAGCATGATACTCTTGCTGGTTTTTGTAGTAATGCTTGAGTCAAGGATTGACGCATTGCAGGTAGTGTCGTAACCAATCAGCGTGGTTGGGTGGTCCCCCGAATACCGGTACGGCAACTATCCGCTCTGCATTATTCCCCTCTCTTTTCTCTCTCTTACTCTGCCATCCACCACCACTACTTGAACATTTTTTTGTGTGTGTAGTGTTGTGGCAAATCCTTTCCAGCAGCAGTAGTAGTAGAAGCAGCAGCAAAAGTTCCAGAAGTACATGCTGTTATTGTGTTGCTGGAGAAATGGAATATAAAAAAGTTGAGACAAAATAGCATGGGATGGAGCAGGGCCTTAAGGGTAATTGAGCAAACAGTGTCTGTGTCTGTCTGTGTCTCACTGTCTCTCCGCTTCTTCTTCGTCTTGTTCAAGCTCTGTTGCCTTTATGCTGCTAAGAAATGCAAAGTTGAGATCACCATTAAATGTAGTAAGTAGCACACATTCACTCTCAACACACGCATTCTTTAAGAAAAACGGGGATAATGCGAATGAGTGAATGTGTGTGTGTGTGTGTGTACGCTTTATGCTATGCTCGCTTCTGTCTGTTGGTATGCAATTGTCGATGATGATCATGCTGCAACTATGTGTGTGTAGTAGTAGTAGTAAAGTCTTTGCAATATAGTTTAGGACGGAAGTGTACAATTACCGTACTCACAATAGAACACTTACGCTTTACGCTACACTGAAAAAAAAATCTCTCTCAATGCGGGATATATACAGGAGAGACGGGCTTTGCACACACTGCAAGGATGAGTAAGAGAGGAAGAAGGAGGAGGAGGATATTCTTCTCCTCAGTGAACAAGTGAACATGGCACAAAAGCAGCGACAACGGGGGTAGACCACAGAGGGGCTCCTCACAAGCACACATTCACATTACTACATTCAGCAGCACCAGCACCATATATACATACAATATGTACATAATATGCGGAGGGGAGAGGCAAATGGGTCAGTCATGGCTGAGCTACTACGAGCACGAATATTATGTACGTCTCTTCTATTCCATTCTACCTTACAAGATGATGATGATGATGATGATGATAAAATGATAAAAAAAATATATAAAAGATTTGAAAAATATACTACTACTCGCCTTCCTTCTTGTGTGCTGCGCACAAAGTTTGTTTAATAGTAAGAGAAGAGAGCTCTACAGCGAGAGATATACCTACCTACTCTCTTTCTCATTCTTTCTCATTCTGTCTCTCCAAAACAAAACTCATCTCCCCAATGTTACTTTACTACACAAGCATGTATGTACATACAAAATAGTATCAGATTGTATGGGAACGGGTTAAAATCATTATAATTATAATATACCTACATACATGATATTATATATGTTTGCTCCTCTCTTCTGCTTAGTAGTAGTATGTATACATTTTTGCACTTTTAAATTAAAAGCCATACTGACTCACACAGGCTCTTGGAACAGTATACTATATACTCCGTTCTCGTCTCTACTCATTTTTCAATAAGTTTGCATATTTGCCACTACCCTGCTGCGTACCACTACCACCACCACACCACACTATGCACCATTTTCATAATATACCTTTTTTAGCACGAAGAATCACAATTCGCATGACGAACAGAGATGTACACAGAGTAAAGTAGTAGCAGTAGTAATAATAATAATATAACGTAACGTTCTCTTCTCTTCTGCTGCGCCTTTCCTCCTTTTGCCTCTCTCACTGCCTGTTCTCCGTGTGTATTGTATTTTGTTGTATATGTGAGGTGAGTGGTAGTAGTGTGGTGGTTGTGTGTGTGTGTATGCGAGAGTGTAGTAGTAAGCAAAGCAGTGTTATTCTCTCTTCTCTTCTGTTGAGGAGCCTTATGTGACAACAAGTTGGATGGATAGAAATTATTTCGCCTTGATCATTGCTCCGAGACAGTCACCACCAAAGATTTTCTCCTGCAACTGCTGCTGCTGCTCCTACTACTGCTTCTCTCTTCCGAACAAAACTTAGTGAGTGCAAAATACGTAGTACTAGAGTAAAAAAAAAATCAAGTCACCAAAAAAAAAAATATATATACACACACAAGAGGAGGAGGAGAAGAAGAAGAAGTGAAGAAGAACAAGCTGTGCTATTCAGCTTTAATATTATTATTGCTCCTCTAGTTTCTCTCTCTCTCTATTCTTCTCTCTCTCTCTCTCACTCTTGAAATAAAATATCTTGAATATATTGAAAAAAAATATATATACCAATAATACTACGACTACTTCACAACAACAACAACTCTGACTACACATCATCATAAATACAGCTTTTGAAACATCTTACTTTTGATCTCTCCTCCTTTCATCTCTCTCTCTCTGTCTCTGTCTCTCTTTGACTATTACACACATCTATCGGCTACTACACATCATCGATTTACTAGAGTGTGTGTGTGTGTGTGTGTGAAAGAGGGAGAGAGAGAAAAAAAGTCTATTTTCTTTTTTGACTACTCACCTTCCTCATTATAATTTTTTTACAATTACCATTTTTTTCTATAAAAAACACAGCAGTTTAAATACTACTACATAATATTATATACTACTGCCCATTTGTTTGTTGTGTGCTTCTCTCAGCAGCTCACTGTCTCTCTCTCTCAACAAAATATTCCCATTTTGCTCCGTTTCATCGTACCTTGTTGAGTTCTTCGCCGTGAGAGAGTCGGAGTCTGTTTTCCGTATACAAAAATTTTATATTATTATTTTTTACCATTTATTTATACAAAATCTTTATACGAAATACCATTATTATAGTAGCTTCTTCTTGATATTCTCGCATATTTATCCAATATCCATCCATCTATCTCTCTTGTAGATCTTTCTCTATTCCGTTCTGTTCTCTCTCTTTAGCAAGTAGTAGTAGTATTAGTAGTAAAAAAAAATCTCTTCATCCTCATCATCATCAAGCATCAGCCGCATCATCATCTCTCTTCTTCTTCTTCATCCACTGTACACATTCAATTGAAAAAAAATATTACAACATCATTCATTCTCTCTCCCTTGCTATCTATTCTGTTCTCTGTACGTCGTCGTCCTAGTGTGTTGTCCAATACTCTATTATAATATTTTTTTTCTACTCTTCTCTCGCCTCCTATTAAAATTTTTTTTTTACAAAGTGAAGAAAAGAAAAAAATATATACCTAAAGGAGATCAGTTACATCTACTGCCACTACCAACTTTATATACTCCACTCTCTCTGTGTAGTAGTTCCGTTGTATTTTTTGACGCTGAGTAATTATAATACGTTATTATTGCAATTTATTTTTGCACAAGACAAAATATTTTAGATATTGTACAAAAATAATTCTAATCGAGAGAAAAAGTTATATACATATACATAGACCGATATATGCATACATGTATATACGGTAAACGACAACAGACCACAATATAAGAATAAATATCGCTTTTCCAAGAAACGATAATAAAAGTGAGTAAAGTCCAAGTTGGAAGATGAGGCTCAAATATAAATCAAATTATGATGATTCAATAATTTAAGTACAAAGTGCATATTATTATAATAATAAAATAGGGTGTAGGTGCGTTCGCCGCCAATTGATTATTCGTCATCATCGCATCCGACACATACAGAGAACTGAGAGAGCACGAGAACACATTTTCCAAAAAAAAAAAAAACGAAGAAGAAAAAGAAAACGTTAAATCAAGTTACCATAGCAACTACACTTATTATTGTATGAGTAGTAGTAGTATCAGAAGAAGTAGTATTATAATATCTAGTTTATCAGAGTATCATTATTATCATCAGTATCTATATAAAAACCAGACAACGATTACGTAATAGTTTTTGTTATACTAATTGGGCTAAATTCATGACTAGTTGTTATCTTTTTTGGGAAAGTGGGATACTTTCAACTACGGCAAAAATAAAGTGTGAAAAAAAATCGTAACGGTCTGTGTGTGTGTGTTTGTACGGCAGAGTTGACAGGTTGTAAAGTTCGGGACTTATTTCGGTAAAAAAAGGGATAATATCAGTGCAATAGGTTTCGCAAAGCTGTTAAAAAAATATTACAAGCCTCAAAAGAAGTTGTGCCAAGGTGATACTGTAAAGTAATGTTCACAACATTGGGCTTGGGTCAGGTGCCAACCTTGGTCAATACTACTTGCTGACTTCCCAGTCGTAATAATAATAAGCCCAATTTAAATTGAACCATTATTGTGTCGACAAAGAAGTACACGCTTGAATTATTGATACACAGTGAAAAACAATATACCAGGCTTGCTGGCACACCGCTGCTAGCACCCAAAAAATTTACTCAGATATCTGATTCACGCATGAAAGGTTGCACAACATTATTCAATTAGAAATGCGATTAGCAGACATAACAGAATAAAATCAATTCAGGTAGGTTGTTAGGTGGCAATCTGAAAAAAAAACGGTAAACACCGACATTAGAGAACAAAGGTCAGATTTGTAGGGTAACATTTTAGGGGTAGATGACATATAATAGGTATGAAAAATGTGGATTCAATAAATTCCCCCGCCCCCTTATTTCCTTTTTCTCCTTCGTCACTTTTACTGACTACCACCTCCGCTGCGTTGCATTACATGGAATGCCATAAAATAAAACTTTTGTGGTAGTCCATGTTCCTCCTCTGATTTTTTGTCCTGCCCTTCTGCCATTACTCTATTTCTTGCTACTCTAGCTGACCACGGAGGTGGTGCACCGCCACGACAACCACCGAAAAAAGCAAAAAAATAAATAACACGACATACATCTTATAACGTGTTGAGAAGTTCCAATAAAAAGCATTTCCCCTGTCTTTTCAATATTTTCTAGTTTGTTGTTGTTCGATGATGATGATAATATTACAAGTTGGAATATTGGATCAGCTTCTCTCTGAATAAAATTTCAACTGATTGTTTTTTGGATGTTTTCTTTTGCTTTATGTGTGCTACTTTGTTCGACGACGACGTGACGTGCTTGTGGATAAAAAAAAAGAACAGATCATCTGGTGGAACATCAACTTTTCATCATCCAAGTCATCAAAGAAGTCTCTGGTGAAAGGTGCAAGTGAATTTTGGAAGTCTCTTGGTTCGTGGGTGGTGAATAGTTTTTAAATTGCCAATAAGCAAACAAATCTCCTCCAGCTTATCATCTATAGTTTATCGGATCGTCAATCAATATGGTAAGGGTGCCACTTTGTTTTTATACCCAACAGTTTAGCAAATATAGTAAAACTATTAGAACTAGAATTATCAGCTGTTTTGAATTTCAAGCCATCTAGACTAAGGATACCTTTTAGTGAAATTGAAGTAGTTATCATTTGTGTAGACTGTAATTAAAACAATCAAGCTATCTTTTTGATGCGATAAAAATAATCTTTTTTTAAATGATTTTGGACGTGATTGCTTTTGGGTTGTGTTCATCATTTTTAGAATATAGAATAGAGTCTTCTGTTGTAGTAGCTCACGCAACTTGTATTAGGAAATTCATAAATATTTATCGAGAAACAAAAATAGTTTTGTCATTGAGGACAATTAAGTTTTGACACAATAACTTGAGATGTTATCATCAACTGTCCGTCATTTTTTTTATCAATGTACACCGCCACTCGCCAGTTGTCCAAAGTGTGTATCATTCCACAACTACAACACTCATTTTGAGTATAATGTCGTGTATGAAGTAAAATTTAGTTTAGATAGCAGCTGAATGAGATGTGCCATTTGCATGGATGTTGTCAGAACCTGTAGGGGAATTTTTGAGGGTATGAAATGATGAATTTTATTGATTTTCATTTTTTCAACAGGCCGATCAGTTGACCGAAGAACAAATCGATGAAGCTTCCCTCTAAATTACTCAATTTTATTAATTTGTTAAACGTTCATTCTAAACATTCGTTCATTTTCAACGTTCATTTTCAGATAGTGAAGAAGAGATCCGTGAGGCTTTCCGAGTTTTCGATAAGGATGGTAACGGATTCATCTCCGCAGCCGAGCTTCGACATGTAAGTAAATGAAATTTATTACTTTAAATCGCCTATTACTACGTAGTAATGGTGTAATTAAATTCGTTACCACTAGTTTCCATGCACTGGGGGGTTATAAATAAATGGCGTGTCACTCGAAAACATCCATTTTCAAAAGATAAATTTTATGACAAGTAATAACATTTCTTATAACCTTTTGTGTGTAACTTTTATTTGAATTATCAGGTCATGACCAACCTCGGTGAAAAATTGACTGATGAAGAGGTTGATGAAATGATCCGGGAGGCAGATATTGATGGTGATGGCCAAGTCAACTATGAAGGCAAGTTTCAAGATGCATTCTTACAATTCGCTGTGTAGTAACAAAGGAGATTAGTTTTTGCTGTAAAATTACTTATTTTTGTCGTTATCTCTCTTTTCTCGGAACCTTGAGAATGAGCACATTTGCTCGCCCACGGCTATATAGCCATGTGCGAGCAAATATGCTGGTTGTGGGGAAAGCGAGTTGATACATAATTTGAATCAAATTATGAATATATTTTATATAAAGCAAGCAATCAAATTTTTTGATCACTTGTTTCGCTAAAACTGATCATCCTTTAATTTTGCAACACACCGTGTTCCAAATCAAGTTTTGATGGCTTTTCGCGTAATTGTTATACAATTGATTGGATTTATAATGGTTTTTTATTTGATTTCTTATTGTCAAAAACATTATCATTTTACAACTTTTTATTTTTTTTGGATTGCAGAATTTGTAACAATGATGACATCAAAATGAAGTAGTGAAGACGGACATATAAGTTGTACTTCTACGATATATGTAATTATTATACTACAACACTACTATATACATACAATGTAAAACAAAAAAATACATACATGCCGGTCGTTTGTTAATGAATTATTATTATTCTTATCAGTACTCCTATTATATGAAGAAAACATGCATAATATATACCAAATATTTGAATGATAGGATCATATATATGAAAGTGAAAGGAAGAAAAAGAGAAATGAATGGGAAAAAAATCTAAAAAAAAATCTTTCGTTGTAACTAATTATATATTGTTACTCTTCTTTTTGTTAATACATGTAATATTATTATAATATTATAATTAAAACTGTGAAAAAATAAAAAAAGTATCGAATGTAAAGTGATGCGATGTTCTCCTAAAAAATCTATGCTAACTTGTTATACGTACATATAAAATCTATTGTTATAAATTATAGAGTAGGTATTTTAAACAAAACAGATTTCCGTTTTCGTTTTTTCTCTCAATCAAGTAAACAAAAAAAACAGTTAACACCATATAAAAAGCATGTTTGTTTTCAACAGAAAAAAAATGCAATGCGCAATCTTCTAGCAGCAAGAAAAAGTTTTAATTGTCAGTACGAAAAATATATAGAAATATTCGGATGAATTCAATCGAATGCTTTTTCATATAAAAAAAAGTCAATTAATCCAGTAAAAAATTGTCATGTTCTCATTGCTAAAAAAAACATATTATACATATAAATTACAATTGGCTGTAATGATGCATGAAGAAAAAAAATACCAGTTAATTGTTGTTTTTAAAAAAAAAAATTGTTTGTTTTAATGTAATTACTTGAATATACATTTACCCTTTTTCCAAGATTTTTTGGATGGAATAGATATAGATGGAGGCGCATATTTTTTTTGGCGATGGGGATGACGATGATGATGACAGAGTATATCTATCATTCTGCTCATCTGTCGGCAAAAAAACGCTCCATTTTCTCTTGTCTCCATCCAAAAAGAAAAACTATATTATGAAATGTTGTATAATTAATTATTATGATGATGATGATGCGCGATGTAATGTTCCATAATATTTTAAATGATATATACATATACATGTTCTTATTACAGTTATTATTATTACTCTATCATTTAATTACTTATTTAATGCAACACTCTTTATTACTGCTGTACTCTTGAAACTGGTGATGATGTTGTTATTCTTATTAATTATTATTGTGTAAAAATATTAAATTGGTGTTGTTGTCCATACATTTAAATAATACATTTGCAGTCATATAGAGGCCACACTTATTAACTTCGGAAAAAAGCAATTATAATAATATGCATACATTATTATAAATATTGTACTTTATATTATTTGTATATGATATTATTAATTACTGTGTGTATTTTTTGTTTTTTCGTTGAAAGACGATTGGAATTTTCATTGTTCATCACGTTGAGCGTAGAACCTTACAAATGGAAATAAAAAATTGGATACTTATTATTATTATTATTTCGGTTGTAAGAATTTTAAACGTGTGCAGTGTATTGATAATTTCTTCTGGATAATTTTTTTTTTTTTTTTTTTTTATAAATATTTTGCGTGACATGACATGATATATTATACATAATATGAGTCAATTCATATTATGGGTTATGAATGCGAGATGAATGTATGCCAAAGAAATTGTGTTTTTTGCACCAATTAACTTGTCATATATATATTTATATATATTATGTTCCTTTAATTTTTATTAATTTAGCTAACATTATTACGTTACATGAAAATTATTAATAATTATTGTAATAATAGATTAATAAGTGTCGTTTTTTAATTCACAACGTGCGGTGAATGGTTATTTTAATCAGTTAAAATACTAGTATCTAAAAAAAACGTTATATCATGTGTATAAGTAGATATATATGACTTTTTTACACCTACACCATGCCATGAGCCTGCATTTGCCATGCAAAAATAGCATAAGTTGCCAGCAGCCCTAAAAACTTTTCATTAAACAAAAATAATAATAATTATTATCCAATTAAAACAAATTATCAAAATATGATATTCAAAATTTGAAGTGAAAAGGAAATATGATGTATTTTTTACTTACCGAACCCATTATACGATAATTGATAACAAAGAATGTGCCACAACTAATTCCAGTAGGCTGATTTTCCACCTCTGAGGCTAGAATGCTTAGTTTAATCAAATCTGTGGGCAGTATACCCAAACGAAGTTTGCTCTCGTACAACCAATCCAAAACGGATGTTTTGATCTGAAGAAATGTAGTAGAATTTTAATTTTTTTTATCAAATATTTTATATTTTATTATTATTTAATACAATCAAATGCACTTTAGAGAACAGGTTTAAAAAAAAAGTTTCTTACCACGCTATGAACTTGGCAAGTACTCAAGTAGATCACTGCATGTACTCCAATGTAGACCAGCCTATAGGCTACCCTATCCAGCCCAACTGACGTTTTTGTCAGCATGGCTGGCATGCTCACATAAGCTAGCAGAGTGCAAATGTAGTGGTTCATGAATAGGCTTGCAAATATCTTATTGAATTGTTCAAACTCATTCCGAACCTTCCTGTATGTCTCCATAAGTTGGAGTGGAGTTTTGATAGTTTTCGCGTGCTCCTCA
Organism: Zhuqinia jingwanae; assembly: GCA_027744095.1. Classification (NCBI taxonomy): domain Eukaryota; kingdom Metazoa; phylum Arthropoda; class Collembola; order Entomobryomorpha; family Paronellidae; genus Zhuqinia; species Zhuqinia jingwanae. The sequence goes on along the minus strand of JAHZNC010003878.1, from coordinate 5,232 downwards.
AACTGCTGCGCCAGTTCATACATGGACAATGCTCCGGCTAACGGAAACAGTTCCGCCACACATCCCAATCGGTCTACCAGTAAGATGAGTACAGCCACTAGATGTGTTAACCATGTCATCGTGTTAACGCTTTGAGGCAGGATAAATTTTGCAATGGACCAAACCATCCTCCTCCGAAAGGAATGTAGTAATCCAGTGATAATGAGTGCTATAAAAGCCCAAATAATTACGGCACTCGGCCCTTGACAAAGTTTTAACGTCCAGTGCTCCTCAATAACAGCAGACATCCACTCATTTCGACGTTTCTCTTCCAACTTGTTCAGCAGAATTTGTAAATCCCTTTGCCGAAACGTGAAAACATACCATACATACAAATGCGTGAAGGCTCATGTAGAACATGTTCAAGAGAACAGCCAAAAGTGACCATGCCTCGGCATGAATGGAGATTTGTCGTATGGCATCATCAATGGAATACAGGAGGAAAACTTGCTGGGTCAAATGAATGCAGTGATAGATGAGCTTAGCCAGTTTTCCTTTGGGGATAAGATGTATTTCAAAGGGCACCTCTTCGTCACATTGGACGACTACGTTAAAAGGTAGAACAAGAAACCTTGAGAAAAATTGGAGAAAGGATCTGAGAAATGTGACGGTGGTGGTAGTAGGTTCCTGTTGCAGCAGGTCATGTTGAGTGCGGCTCCTGTTTCGAGCAGTGATTATCCTAATTTTGGGGATAACCTTGTTGCGTCGTAGGTTTGCATGATTATTTAAAGGAATTGTATCCCGATCCATTTTTACCGTTCGCTTCAGCGCTAAAGAATTTACTCAATTCTGGAAAGGTACCAAAATACCACACTCTTCACATTAAATTTAATTTGCTGACATCTTATGTATACTGGGCATATATTGATTTTATGGGCGGGCTAAAAAAAAATCACATTTTCATTAATTTTATGACAAGTTTTACATAAATAAATTGATTTTTTTACAATAGTAATAGTTTTTTGTATTTGTTGCTGTCAATGTTTTTTAGTGTGGACTGTTTGTTTGCATTTGAACGGCAAATATTGCACATGTTGCGAGCATACTTAAAAACTGAATAAAAAAATTAATCAATAAGTTTAATCATCTTGCCCTTGACGTCAAGTTTTGTTATGCCAAGAACGTTTTCTTGGAACGTGTATGTTTCTCTTACGGAGCCCATCAACCCATATGAAATGGAACCAAAATGTCAGGAGAGGAAATGCCCACTGGATCACTGTCCACCTCCACTCCCAAAATACTCATTTTCGTCAAATCCAAATGTGAAATGTCCATGTTCATCTTATTCCTACGAATCCAACCTTTCACAAAGAACTTAACCAGCTCGCACACCTCCCATGCTCCACCAAATGTCACTCTATGAATTGCAATGTAAATTAGATTGTATGATTTGTCAGGTCCAAAAGGCATCTTGGTTAATATTTATTGCCGATGTTCTGATATAGTACAGCAGTGTTGACAAATAATGGCTTAAATATGCTGCAGGTATTTTATGACATGATGCTTAAGGATGCAAGTGGATGTGAAATACGCACATTGACAAGTGGATTATTTTTCTGAAGCATAGTCTTCAGATAAAGTTAACTTTAAGTTGTACGGTTGGGTAAGTGGAACAATTTGTTTATTTTTTAAACTAAAAAGTAAAGTTTGATGTAAATTTTGGTCAATAACTAAGTTGGATTAGGTTGGGTGATGTAAATACATCAATCATTTCATTTCATCAACATTTACAACACCATGCCATTTATCATTTCAGAAAAAAATGACCTTGACGAGTATTTTTGTATCACGACACCCAAAAAATTGTATAAAAATAATGACAATTGACGAGACTAGGTGAGCCCACTTTCCGTGATTGGAGATGTGTTCAAAAAGGAACATGCATAAATCAGACATTCAAACTTGTATTTATCCTTTTGCTTTGCGTCCTTCTTGGTCCTCTTGCAACATTTATATGTATACACGCTTCAGTGTTGTTATTGTGTACTCTGTAACAGCTAGTGTTGACTTTGGCGAGATTAACAATGTTTATCCAAATTAGGCCTTTGTCCATAAGCCTGTTGATTTTCAGCAGGCATGGCAACGGGTATGAATGTACGGGCTCTGGGTACCCACTTGCTTACCGTTGAAGCGTGTTTTAATGGGTAAACGGGTTTTATTAAATATATACATCAACCTCAAGTGTCATTGAGCAACATAAAGAGCGCTATTTAAATGTTACTATATTATGCTGCCCGCTATAGCCCCCATTAAAACCCGATGAAAATTAAAACCCACACCCACGGGTTTCCACGTACAAACAAAAATGGTACAATTGCCATATGTCTGATTTTCAGTCCGATACCTCAAACTTGGAGGTAGTTATGCATGAAATCTTGATTTCTTAAACTTTAACCTTAAGAAAATGGGACATCATTCGAAAGCTCTCATTGAGCAACCGAGTAAAAAGGTTGTTACAGTTCTAATTCGAACAAAATTAGAGCAAAAAATTGGGATTACATTTTGGCTCAGACAACAACCATCAAATAAATGGGATGTACCTATATCTTCAGGTTGTTGACTGATTTATTTCCTATGGTGATAACTTATTTTTGGTGATAACTTATCATGACTGCTAAGTGTTCAATTTAAAAATACGTAATATACTGGTAACTTTTCTTTCTCAGATTACTGAAAGTTCAAGGTACTTGTTATGTTAGTTTGCCATGCTCATTATGCTCAATGTATGTGATTATGCACACATTGTACTTGGCAGTGCACAATTACATATTAATTTAAGTAACGATTTTTTTGTAAATTGTAAGCCTATGAAAAAAATTAAAGCAAAAAGGGACACTTCCTTTTGGCCGTTTAGCCACATAATTTATGCGACATAAAAATGATACTATGGCACTAGAATTTGTTTGACTCTGTTCACTTCAAACATCATGCAAAAAATAGTAAGCTTGTATTTACGCCAACTACACCTGCAACAAAGTTTTTTATCTTTGTTCGGCTTGTTTGTAATGTAAACGTTGCATTGCACAATCATTGAACGTGCATGTAGTATGGACTAGCTTTCATGCAGAAACCAGTAAATGGGTGCGTTCATAATAAGCAAGTATGCACCAAGGTTACTTGGACCAATTGATTTAATAACACTAAATGAGTTTGGAAGTCTCAGCAAAGTATATGACGTGAAAAACTAGTACATGATTGTATGACGTTCTAAGTGAACATTCCCATATGCAAGCTATATTACGTGAGAGCCGAAAAGGCATTCAAAGTGTACTGGAGAGTGGAAAGGTTGTGTACATTTAACAAATCTACTTTTTACCTACTTGCCTCTCAGAGTTAGCTACGATTTATAATTTTTCAAACAATAATAAAAATATAACAAAAAATACAATTAAATTTGACACTAGCTTAGGATCTATTATCAAAGCTGTTTTAATAACAAATAGTGATTTATGCAAATAAAATTTTCGTTGAAAATGTCAACTTTATATATTGTGCACAATATTGAATATATAAAGCCTCAATTTTCACACACGATTAATCTTGATTTTGTTCCAGCTTATTGTCTAAATTTTGTTCTGATAATTAGTGCAGTCATTACGGTTAGCACAAAAGTGTATGCAAGTGGAACTAGGAAGCCCGGCCACACATTTGGATGCTCAAATCCCCACCCACGTTGCACTAATGATCGGAAAGCTTCAGATGAAAGTGTCATTGGAAACGCGTAACTACACCAGCGCAATATTGTTGGCATACCCTCAATAGGCCATAAAGTACCGGAAAGAATGCTATTCGCAAGAGTAGCAAAGATCATAATCACACCTGCTTGTACTTCCTCTGTAAAAATCACTCCAAGAAGTAATCCTGAAGCTACTCCGCTAAGACCCTGAAGGACACACAACACATAAATAAGGGGAAGATTTTGAGAATAAGTGACAATGGAAAACGCAAAGTGGAGAACAGCAACAACAAAGAAGCACTGGAGGAGAACAGCTGTAAACTCGGAAATTAGGAAGGAAAGGAATATCTCCCAGGTTTTGGCACCGCCAATTACACATCTTTCCATGGTCCCTTGCTTTCTTTCGTTAATGAGACGTGTGGCACCATTCCATGAAAACATGTAGACCAGTCTAGGATAGAAAGCTCATTTTAATATAAATATATATTTTTTGAAGGGTAAATTAATGTCTATACAACTTACGCAATTGTAACGCCGGATGCAATGTAGCCCTGCACTGACATCGTATTGTCGCCAAAAATGGGCTCTTTGTACTACAGTCAAATAATTGATCATTTAAAATTAACAAATCTTCTTACTCTTTATACAGGCTTGTCATTCGTGTGATGTTAGCTCTTATTATAACCTGCATGGGATACTCTCCAATCCTCTCATCAAAATCACAGTGACGGAGCATTGTCTTCAAGGACGTCTCAACGCTCCCATAAATTGTTTTCAAGATGATGGCGTACATAATTCTGTCTGCAATGCAAAATGAATGCTAAAAACACCCCTGTTACACTTTACGGCAATTAAAATTGGTAATTAAATATACTTACTGCTTTGATCCAACTGAATGGTAACTTTGGAACTGTTCCAGGCAGCCAAACCATCCTCTTCTTCAAACGCTTCTACTGGCGTCAGAGCTCTGTCTGTTAGGGCGCTGGTAAAGTTTTCAGAAAAGTGAATATAGCCCCATGCATGGCCGTCCTTAACTGCTTGAATTGCAGAGTCAATTGACTCAAATGCTTTCTGCAAGGATACACGAAAAATGTACATTTACAGAACGAAAATGATTGGTTGATTTGAATCAGTTCTTGCGTACCAAGTTTAATATGTGGGCTGGGAGATTATTTAAAACCTCGCAGCTGAGATACTCAGTGTGGCAAAATCCGTCATGAGTAATATTATCGCATTGGACGTTATCTCTTTTTATGTCATTGTTCACAACTCCCAACGAAATCCCGGTTGGCTCGTGTTGAAATCCAAGACAAGTGACGAGAAGAATGAATGCAGGCAACAGAATGAGGAAGGCCACCACACTAATACAAACACATAAATACAAACCAAATTTAATTTGGACATCACATTAGGTGTACCAATAACATCTTACCTGTAGTCCCGGAACATGCATTTATAGTTTTTGTGAACAAGCGCTCCAATTCTTCGCAATGAACCACTTCCAGGACTGCGTTCCA